>LDKF01001112.1:17264-28449 GCA_001026735.1 Rotylenchulus reniformis
CACTCCTCTCTCTCGCGTTCCCTGCCCCATTCATATTGATTGCTTTGCATAACTCAATCTTGCGTTCTCCCGCCCTCATTCCCTCATATCGATTCGATTGTTTTGAGCATCTTTAAATGATTTTTTGATCTTATAATAAGAAATAACAAACGCATTTGAAAAACAAAGACCCTCACCGATGAATGAATGACTCATTATTATCTATTATTTATTCTTTTAGCAATTAAATTTCACTTTTTTACAATTTCAGCTAGAAAATTATTTATGAAACACCAATATCAATGATGGAGCAACAACAACAACAATAATAATAATAAGTAATAACAATAGCAAGGCACGGCGGAACAATCCAGCTAGCGATAGGCCTGATAGGCAAAATTTCACAAGCTTCAACTTCAGCAAATATTTCTACCAGTTTTTTTTTGTTTTAAATAGAAATGCACCCATCAAAAATTCGGAGTTAGGATGATAATCTGTGCCCACATTGTTCCGCCGTGTCAAAGGCAACAACACAGCGAAATTAGGGGAGAGCATCAATATCATCAGCCGAAATGCCAAGTTCAGAAGGAAGGGACTGGACCAGAGCAGGAACCAGGCTGGTGTATGGCATGCATAAGTCCCTCCACTCATCAGCCGTCCATTCTTCCTCCATTCTCTGAGCGCTCAGACACCTCCAATCGTCCTGATCGCCGTACACAAGCTTGAGCGCGACCTGTACAAATTCGTGTGCAATCGTGGTCAGCAACAGCTTGTTCGGCTGATCCGTGTCCAATTCGAGTGCCTCTAGGTTCAACGTGAACCTAACCCGGCCGTGTGCCATATAATCCGTTCTAGCATAAGCCTGCCGATTTATTCGTCCGAATCCGACATCGATTAAATCCGAATCTGGAAGATTACGTTGATCATCTTTGAAATCACACAAAAGCTGAGAAGTAGGAAGGATGTTCAGTTGTTGAATGTTGATCAGCTACCTTTAGTGAAGCGTAAATTGATTTTACTGATTTCCGTATTGACGTTTTGTCGGATGACCACGTTGATAGCAGATGATTTGTTAGCACGGCGGTTGCTGCTTGAAGTGCTGTTGATGTATTAGCTCGGCGTTCGGCCAGAAAAGCATGACATTTGCTCATTTTGCTGCGATTGACGACAACTTTTTGCTTTGGCGGTGGCATTATACAATAAGGTTGAGCAATTAGAATAAGAAATGGATAGGAAAGGGTAAAAATGGATTATGGGAAGTTAAGGAAGTGAGAAACACAACCAATCCTCTAATATTTATACTTTTTTTTGCGACATCAGCAGAATAATTCATTTATTTTACATTACAAAAAACAAACATTTTGCTCATGTATGAATTTATTTTTTTATTTTTGAGTATAGGCTTACTCATTCGATTGGTGCAACAGTAAAACCTTTACGTGCCATCATCATAATTACCTTTTTAAGTATGGTAAAAACATACAAATCAATTTATAAAAAACAAAAATTATAAAAAAATTATGATATTCATTGATTAATTTCTTTTAATAATTTAACTTTTTTTCACAAGTTTGGGTAAAAAATTACTATTTAGCTTATCTCTCAACCATAATTCAATCTCCTGACACCACACTGATTATTATTACACCAAAATTGGTGGAGAGCAAGAATGATATTTATTCTTTAAACTATGCCATTCTTTTTTTTCAAAAATTTACTTTTGACCAAAAAATCACTTTTTCAATTTTAATCAAATTTTATCAAAAAAATGTCATATACCGCAACCATTTTTTGATCTCCTCAGCGAACACTGGTTATTATTACAACAAATTTGGTGGAAAGCAAGAGTGATATTTATTCTTTTAAACCAGTGTTTTCCTGACCGACCTTTTTCCGGTCACCAAATGACCTATGACCTGACCAGAAGCTCGGTCAGGTCAGGTCACTTTAAAATGACCTGACCGACCCTCCGGTCACAGGTCATGTGACCGGTCATATGACCGGTCATCTGACCTCCAGTCAAAATAGAATCAGTTCAAAAAAATCACAAAATTTTTTTAAATTCTTATGAAAAGTTAAAAAATGATCAAATTAATCCAATAATAAGTGATCAAGCAGAGAATTCGATCAAGTAGAGAATTCGAATTCATGTTTTGAAGTGACCAATGATGTTTGTGAAAAGTTATTCTGATTGTGAAAAATAGTGATGAAGGCTCAACTTCTAAAAGACTCGAGAACTGTGACCGAGATCGATGTTGGTCTCGAGACTCGAGAACTTTTTAAACTTTTTTAAATTCACTTAAAAATCATCACAGGTATTAAGAGGGTGTTGCGGCCCCGATAGGGTTCGCCGGATTTTTTTTTAAATTTGAACTGATGAGAATTCATTAAGTTGAATGAGGAATAGAAGAAATTTGAAAATGTGGAATGGTAATTGGTGAAAATTTTCATTTTTTCTGGCGAAAAAGTTATTTTTTAAGGAAATTTCACCATTATAATTCAAATTTTCCCTAAAAAATTTCAAAATTTTCGGTAAAAATGCTATTCTTAGGGGTGCATTTTTGGGTCTTTTTCTCCAATTTCCGGTCATATGACCAGCTGACTGACCGGGCTATCCGTTCATGACCGGATGACCTGACCAGGAGCCCCGGTCAGGTCAGGTCAGGTCATCGGTCAGGTCAGAGGTCACATGACCGGTCAGTGACCGAAGCCGGTCAGGAAAACACTTTTAAACTATGCCATTCTTTTTTCAAAAATTTATTGTTGTCCAAAAAATCACTTTTTCAATTTCAATGAAATTTTAATTTAAAACAAAAATATGCTAACATGATTTTGCAATCTTATTTGCCCTTAATGAGTATTATTACACCTTTTTTGTGAAAAACACGAGTAACATGTACCTTAAATTGTGTTATTGATTTCTGCAAAATTCATTCACAAAAATCCCATGCTTTGGAATTTCTATTTTGTTATTGATTTCTGCAAAATTCATTCACAAAAATCCCATGCTTTGGAATTTCTATATTTGTTACCAACTCTAATAAGCACTTTTACGTAGACACCAATATGGATAAACCAAAGAAGACACTAGCCAATCAGATCGAAGAGAGGGATATTGCCCTTCGCCCCTTCTCCCCCTCGCTTTTTAAAGGATACTGTATCGATCTCTCATCATTCTCTTTTACACACATATCCAAAATTTTCAAATTTCATTCCACTTTCAGCTTCCATTTAAGAGCTACAAATAAATAAATGAGATCCGATCATTATCATCAACACCACCATGGAAATGACCATAGAAAGGTCATGATTAAATTCCCCTTCAAGATGAGGACGACGATGGTCCTGGCCCCTCCTCCTCAATTCCCTGGAGACGACCTCGGCGGCAGCGCATGCACATGCACACAGACTGCGGCTGTGGAGGCGGTGCAGCCGAGCGACCCGCTGGAGCAGGACGCTCTCCAGCTGGTACGGGCTTACGATAAAGCGGACAGGTTCTCTCCATTCCAGGCTGTCGCAGCCATGTGACCATGCAGTTCTTATGAAAGAATTCTGCATGGTCACACACATCCGTTTTGACCACCAAGTCGCCTTCGCAAAACGAAACAGCACAAACTGGACAACCGTCATCCGGTTCCACCCTTAAACAAATACACGTTAAATTATAATAACACATAAGATTAGCATTTTCATTGGAAATTTAAGCTTTTTCACAATAATCCTTCCTAAATTTCCTTTCTGATATCCACTTTTCTCAACTTAGGATCAACTAGGAGAGAATCATACCCTTTAAATTCAGAGAAATATTGCCTTTTTTGAAAAGTTATCTATAAAACGATTAAAAATACACGATTCATATTACAAAAGAACAGACATTGAAATCTTTTAACATGAAAAATTATTTCTAAATGCATTAAAAATCGTTTCTATTCAATACACCAAAAAAACAAACTTAAATCGTAAATTTTCATAAAATACAAGAATATATTTTTACAAAAATAATTTCACAAATTTACACTTACGAATCCTCCGGACCAATCCAGGACCATTCCTTCCGGAGAAACCAAGTGGGCGCGGGCGCGGGCACTGGACGCACATAGTGCGATCTGCCACCACGGCGCGGATCTGTGAAATCATTTAAAATTTTGTAGTTTTTAAAGGATTATTGCTCGAAAATCATTGAAGAAAAGATTATACAAGAGATTATTTACCGCGCGGAGGGCCCGGAAGAAGGGGCGGCGGCATATAACGTCCACCATTTCCATATCCTGCTGTTCCCCCACCACCGGCGGCTACGGTATATATGGGTACGGGCGGCGGAGGAACATGAAAAGGGTACCCTGCGCAAAATCAAACATATTGAAAAATCGAAAATACTCACCCGGCACATTAGTGATATCGTTCAGCCCAAAGAAGCCTTGCTGTCCGCGTTGTTGTTGTTGGTGAAAATTTAGCGGCTGTGTGTAAAACATTTGGGCATTGGCATTTTGCAATTGGGGCGGAGGTGGATAACTTGGTCCTAAGGGTTTAGGGGTTTCGAGAGAAATATTTTGCTAATAGAGATCCCAAAATATACCTTTAAAAAAGAAAGATTGTTGGGAAATCGGTTGTAATGGTTGTAGTTGATGGTATTGTGGATAAGGTTGCGGTGTTTGTTGTTGCTGTTGGAGTTGTGGATGACGTTGTGGTGGTTGTTGGTGTTGGAGTTGTGGATGACGTTGTGGTGGTTGTTGCTGTTGATAAAGCGGTGGTGGTGGTGGTTGTTGACGAAATTGTTGTGGTGGCGGTTGTTGTTGCAGATGATGAACCAGATGTTGTCGTTGATGATGGAGATGTTGCTGTTGTTGATTGATTTGTCGTCGGTTTGCTTGTTGATCCTGTGGTCGAGAATAGGCTGGAGCCATAAGGACAGAAAATCCGATCAATCGAGAATCAAAGCACAAAGCAAAAAGGATGGAGACCAATTCTCAGTAGTAAAAGGAATGAGACCAATTCCCAATTCTTCCCGCTCTACCCTCCTCTCACCCACCCACCCATAAACATATCATCAACCGTGAATCCCGAAATCCAAGATCAAAGAAATGGTACGGATCGGGCATCGCAAATCCTGTCTTTCTCTTCCCCTTCGCTCCCACCATCACCCTGCATAATTTATTCAACCCATATGGATAGCCAATGACCCTTCAGTGCGGTAGCACCATCTTTGCCAAAAAGGACGACGGCCGACCAAGATTAGCACAGAAAAGGAAGGCAAATAGTATACCAAAAAACAGATAAATAAATCGGAAAATGTTATTTATGCATAAAATATGAATTACAATATAAATATATATATATGGATATTCATAAAAACATCGTACATCTTTTACCATTTTTCTTCTTCCATGATCCGTCAAATTTCTTGTCTTTCTTGGCCTTAGTCGCAGTCCCTTCCAGTAAGTTTGTGGCAGCGATGTTCAACCTGACGCATTCCGGACACAGCATAACGGACACTCGCAAGAGATCGCCCTTATAAGCGAATTTTTGGGGGTCACGAAATAGTCGATCGTTGCAAATTTTGCATAATTTAAACGTGTACAGATATTTTGCTTTCACAATCTTCCACAACATTTTTTCGGAAACCCTCTCATGCACCTCATCATCGCTGCTCATTTTATCATAATTTCTTTTTTTCATATTCATTAGCTTTCCTTTTTTGCCTTGTTTAAAAACTGCCCGACTTGACCCGTTATATGGCCCCTCACTTTCCCACTCATCATCTTCGCTTGGACTGGACTCCTCCGAAACGAATCGAGAATGATGACGATTCTTTGAACAATTCTTTTTATTAAATTTTTGTTCTTCTGAATTGTCCTCCATATTTTCATCCTCGATGATCAACTTTTGTTTTGATAAAGACCCAAATGAGGACATTGGTAAGAAATGCGGACAGAGAATAAACTGATAAATTTCATTGAAAAAGACATGCTTAAATAGAGGCCCCCAAATTGGCTCCACCTATTTAAAAACTCCGCCCATTTCAAGAATATTTATACCCGATCTAACTTCGCATAAAATCATTTATAAGGATTTTAGTAAGCACAAAAATGGGCTTGCTTCTCATCGATGAGCTTACAAATCTCTTAGAATGTCAACCTGAAAAATTAACCCAATTTTTGTGCAGTCAATCCAATCGGAGCAAAATTTCTCTGAATCTAAGATGGTGTCTTGTCCAGACTACGTATAAAAATAAAATGGTCAAAAACATAAATTTTATATTAGCCCATATAACTGGTGAAAGAGCTGATGAACTGCTGACTTATGGCCGGCTCCGGAAACCATGGAATGTCACAATATGCCAGTTCTATTTTGCTCGTCATAGGATCCGTCTCCGATATCCGGCGGCTCCCTGTGCAGTTGAGGAAACGGGCCTCACGGGCAAGAAGTTCTACCCCGTTGAACTGCTGGAATTGTGCGACGAAAATTTTGAAAACAGGGATACAACTTTGTTAAATTCATTCTCGAATTTGCAAATCAATGGGCAAAACCAGTTATACAAAAATCCAACAACAACATCTTTATCGGCTGAGCGGAAACTCCTCAATATGGTCTGTTAGAACAAAAATCCAGCTTTTAAAGGAGGAGGATGGTGAAAAGGCACAGACACTACCATAAAATGAACAAAAGGAAGTGGAAAACGAGGATGGCTGGAACCATGGTCATGACCTGAACGATGACGCATACAAACTGAACCAGGGATTAAAGGACTTGGTGATGGACGAAAAACAGGATGCATAGATGATTTTTAAAAAATGGATCAGAAATTTTTTTCTAATGTATTAACAATTTCAAGTTATCTTTAATAATAAATATCTTTGGTTAAAAATAATATTAAATCTCATGGATGATCAATTTTCATTTTATATACTCTTCTATTCTTTTTGTCCAAAAGTTCGTACACGAAAATCGGGTCCTAGTATACCTTTTGAGAGTTTGTAATATTTGGTCAATGATGAAGAAGTGACAGTGCCTGTACGGATATCAGGCCGAATAAAATGGGGATATGTGATCCCAATTCCTTGACCAGGTTTTTGTCCTCCAGCGAATGAGAGCACTTGTTGTTTAAAGGTTTCATAGTTAAGTATGAGCGATGCTTGGTAGTTAAGGGAAAAGCCCCGGAGCTTTAAAATATATTCAAATTCATCTGTGTCCCCCGTTTTAGCACCAAGTTTTCTTAGTTTGATCCCATACTGCTTTGCACCAGCACAAACAAATTCAACAATTTCATATACTTCGCTTGCCAGATCGCCCAAATGATGTCCAGTCTCTAATGGGTTCATACCTATTTTATAAGTATAAATGCAGCTATCCGTATCTGTATACAGTAATTCGCAACCAGGACATTCTACGATACGTTGCATAGCATTTAGGAGTTTTATACGAGCAGCCGATGTCGTCCAAGCACTCAATACAACATTTGACCCCTCATTTTCCACAATAAATTCTTTTTTGGTTTCATAAGTTATTAAAATTGTGTTGGGTTTTAATTCATCCAATGAACAAATATCTATGGTGTTATTGTTCAGAAATTTATGTAATTCCTCCAGGGAACTGGTTATTACGGATCTACACAGATCATTTCTCAAACTAAATCGACCCTAAAAAGATTTTTTTAAACAATAAGTTATACCGTTTTCACCCAAAGCGAATTAAGGCATAATTTTGATAGGGTCCTTCGTGCATCATTCCTTATCATTTTATCCTTCTCAATCTGCATACCAAACTTTTCCCTACATTCCCTAACAAATTGTTCCTGTTGTTCCTCCGTATTGATACCATCAGGGAACCCGGAACTATGCGTCTTTATCGTCATAAAATCAGCAACATATTTTTTGAATAAACTGTCATCCCATTGATCTTCGGGATAATTTAGCACACGAAACAATCTGGTAACTTTGTATCCTATACGGAGCGCTTCACGTATTTGTATGGTGGTTTCGGTTGATATCCAACCCCGCTCCTGATCAATTGTATGGGGACAGCTATACTTCAACATCCATCTTCCCTCGGGGTATTTCAAAGAACACGGACGACACAACGGGAACAGAAGACGTTCATCAAATTTAACCGGCAACACCGGTACAGGACATTTTACGGGCGGAACAACAAAACATTTCACAAATCCTTGATAATTACAATGTTTTGGTTCGGTCCACAATACTTTTTGTTGCTTTCCAACAAATTTCAAAACCTTTGGGTGTTTTATGGGATAAGACGTATTAAAATTCGTTGCGGGGTACAGAGACCTAAAATTATATAAGCTAAATAAAATCTATTTATCTATGGTGCATAAACTTACCTAAAATCTAAATATCCAATGTGTTCCTCTTATTGCTTTTCATGGTAAATTTTGAAGGGACCGGTACGACCACCGAAGAACCCTTGCTCTCTTATTTGGATATGGCCCTCATCCATATAATTATCAAACATAGATTTCATCTTTTTGTCTTTTATTCAGCATTTCATTGATTTCACATTCGTAGATGATATCCAATCGGGTTAAATGATGTTGCAAAAATTGTTCCCGATGTGCATCTCTCTCTCGTATCCACCCTGCAGTTTTTTCCGACCGGTTTTATTAGTTGGTTGTCGTCCGGAAATCGGCATTTGTGAGCGTGAAAAACCCAACCCTTACATTCAATTCCGATTTTATCCCCATTTTTGGTTTCATAATATGCATCCAGCTGATATTTTCCGATTGACCGTTCACCCCCATTATGTGCCGTTTGAAGCTCAACATCAAATGTTTCAGAGTACCATTTGAAATATTTTAACGCTAATGTGCTTTGTGAATCGCACGTATCATAACCATTGTGCGGAACGACACCCAGATGCTCATCGGAGCGGAGATGATTGAGTCGGAAATTTAACAAACAATTACTACTTATTGTGATTCCATCCCGGAGCGGATCTATGCCCAAATGATTTTTGTTAGGGTTTTTACCAGCACTGTTTTCTAAAAACTCTCTTCGAAATGCAATTAAGGCTGAAGCCAAGATTTTAATGTCGTTTACGCAATATGACGCGAGTTCATTGTTCAGTGTGAAGTTTGTGCGCTTATTTTCGGCATACCATCTTTCAAACTCCTCCTTCTTCTTTGGCATAAACCCTTTATACAGATATAATTCGGGTGGGTGGAGTTCAGGCAATGTCACATCGTAATACTTTTGAGAATTGGCCAGATATGGGAAAAATGGTTTATCTTTTATGCCTGACAAGCCGAATGCTCCAATTAATTTTCCTTAAAAATAAATTTGAAAAATAATTCCGCCATCCCATACACCCCTTACCTAAAGCAATAGGGAACAAATTATAGGAGTCACGAAAAAGCACCAGCGGATTCTTTCTGGAAAACGGCTTCAACACGAAGCTGGGCTTAGAAGGAGTAGACCGACATATTAAATATATGTTTAAATTAAACAATATATTTCATAATCTTCTCATTTTTATATGATTTCGACTGTGTTGATCATTGCTTAATTCCATGAGAAGATAATACTTGAGTATAAGTAAAAATAATTAAATAAGAAAGTAGTGAAGATCGTCTCATAAAATGGCGGTGTATAGTGTAGTAAATGAATATATCAGCGCAACTTACAGTAAAGATTATATATTACTTTTTATCATGAAATATTTTTAAAAAATCACTTTCTTTATTAAATTCTTATTAAAGTTCAATTTATTTTTCTATTTAACAATTAATATATTTAAGTTGAATTACAATGCAAGAAAGTTTTAAATTTATTGTTTCATTTTATTAATAAAAATTTACGAACTATGGAACAAAATCAGCTTCATAATTTATTTTTATATATTTAATTTTAGGAATAATATTTAAATTATTTATTTTTTCTTCCGCTTATATAAAAATATGTCCTTGGGTGCAGCTTTACGTTTTAATGAAAAGATGAATCCATTTAATATTTTTATTGAAAAATTAAATAATAATTTTATAATTATTATGGTTAAAAAAAGCCGCACCATAATTTTTCCCTAGGTTGCCAAGTTTGGCATCACTTCGCTACCATCATGGTGGTAGCCATGGTAGTGGCTAATACCACTTGGGGGCCAGGTTGCCACTCCATTATCAACGTCAGCCGGCTCCAAGCGGTTAAATTCAGTTTTAATAACCTGTAATAAAATGAAAACAGATCCGCATCTCCATCGTGAGATGATAATTGAATTAAAGTCAAAGGAGATGATAATTGAATTAAAGTCAAAGGAGATCATAATTGAGATAAAGTCATTTTTAAAGTGATTTTTATATGATAATTGAGTGATGTTTGATATTTTTATATAAATATGATTCAATATTATAAAGCTCTCTTAAGGTTGTTATTTGGAATTTTTTATTATTTTTATTAATTTTTATAAACATTATTAATAGTTATGTTTTTTGGTTTAAAATCATCCTTGATAACGGTGCGGTAGCAGAAATTACTCATACGGCACAGCATGCTACCATTTTATGTAAATTATCTTGAGTTTAATAAAATTAAATTATCTTTGAAATTTGTATTTTACATATTATATATTTCTTCGATTACAACCTCCATGCTTAAATATTGTCATGCTTAAATATTAAGTAAATAAATTTCTAAATATTAAACGTGTTTATTTATTACTAAATATTAAACGTGTTTATTTTTATGTTAATTTGTTTTTTGGATCTTTTTTTAATTTTATTTATATTATATAATTTTGATATATAAAATTTTTCTAGGATCTAGCAGCAGCGGGGTCGCGGAATTAAACGTGAAATCGATCCTGCTCAGTTCTATCCTTCTTGATTTAAGTAGTTTTTTAATTAATTTTTAAATTAAAACAAGTAAAATATAAATTATTTATTTTTTATTTATATACATAAACTAACCGGGTGCCTGGGGCGAGGGCAAGGCAGACGACACGGAAGAGAGAACATACATGGTAGAGGACAAGGAGCTGAGGGCAAACCATGATAGAAGAATGGATGTTGCCGAGTCATTGCGTAGTCGGACACCAGAGCACGGTCACAAACTGAAATATTTGCAAAGTTTAATTTTATTACTACAAATTATTTTCTAAAAATTAAGATATATATTTTTACTCTTCTGATTCGTCCCCTCTGAGTTTAAAAGTTGGATTAGAAAAGATATTTTTAACAAAAAATAATCTTTAATTGTGAATT
>LDKF01001112.1:28549-40982 GCA_001026735.1 Rotylenchulus reniformis
AAATTAATTTAATTTAATGAATTATTTTATATTTTTTATTCATTTTTATTAAGCTTAAATTATTTCTTGCTTAAATTATTTTTTTAAAAAAAGGTGAAAAATTTAGGCCTTTATTAAACTAAAGAATTATTAATAGCCAGCAATAATTAAAAGAAATATTTTCAACTTTATTAACTTTATAATTATTTGTTATTTTTCAATAACTTTGGCAAAATACTTTTAATTCAATGTTAATTCATTTTATAAGAGCTCTTATATTTAAAAATTATAAATATTATAGTGCATAAATTTTTTAAATTGTTTTTATCAAATAGGATAAGATATGCTGTTTTAATTTGCTATAATTTTTTTTTATATTTAAAAATAAAACTATTATTTAAAAAATTGCTTTTTATTTTTTACATTTATAAATTTTATGTCAAATAATGCTAATATTATAAATGATTTAATATAAATTGATATAATTTAGTTCATTTTATTCATCTTTTTTCTAAATTTTCTAAATAAAAATAATTTTATATATTAATTGGATTATTATTATTTATTATTATAATTAATTAAATTAGATGGGTATTGTAATTCAATGTCACTAACTGTCACTAATTCACTTATCGGAACCAACAAATAAATATGATGGAAAAATAATCATGAGCTAGTGACAACTAAAATGGTTTATAAAATTTTTAAATAATATAAAAATTTAGTAATTTTTTAATTAAACCTTAAATATATTATTTTTTAGTACTATATATATTTAAATAACTTTCGAATTGGTTCTGACGAAACTCTGAACGAAAATTGTCTTCGGATTTATATTCGAGTTGTTTTTCTTTCTTGGGGCAATTATGTTATTAGAAGTTTATTTTAGGAAATTTCTCACTAATTTCAGAAATTCTTTGTAAATTTATGTCACCTTACAATTAGAGAGATAAATAGGTTTTTATTAATATTTAATTTATAGTATATTAATATTCTGGTGATTGAAATTATTATGCTGGTTATTTTATTGAATTTTACTTAATTAAAATTTAAAATTATATTGTTAAAGATTTGCTATTTCCTAGGTTCAGTGAACAATTTACTTAAAGTTATTTAGCCAATAATCTTTACAAATCTTAATTTTATTCTCGCCAAAAATTTTAATTATTAGCTTTTTATAAATAAATTGCTTAAGTAATTTTTACTTTTGGGTAAACGTGGATAATATATCCCTCTAAACTTCCCGATAGTGCTTGATCAAGCTGTCGAATTATTTTATTAAATTTTTATTTATTATTTGATAATAGTTCATATTTAAATTAAAATATTAAATATTTAAAAAAAATTAATTTTTAAATATAAAATTAAAAGAATTTTTTACAACTTTTAAAAAATATTCCATAATATTTATGTAAAGTCAATGGTTTATTTTGCTTGTTATTTTTCCGAATTAATATTTTTGTTTAACAAGATATTAATAAACTAAATTTTTTAATATTTCAATATTTGTCTATGAAAAACAAAAATATTTTGATAAAATAATTTTATGAATAAACGTTTCTCATTCATTTTATTTTTATTAGAAAAATAAATAATTAATTATTCATCAAAATTTGAACATTCATTAATCGTCTTATACAGAATTTTGAAATTTTACAATCAAAATAGTGACCAATCACATTGTGTTCATATAGAAAGCAGATCTCTTTGAAGGTTTAAGTCAATGTTCTCTTATTCGCAATGGAAAATGGTATAGGCGACCCTTCCAATAATCCTCAAAATAAAATTTTTATTTTGATTTTATTATATATTTTTATACATTTTTTAAGCATTTCGTTTCCGATACTATTGATATTTTGTTATCGATTTTCTGATCCTCATGTTTAAATAATACTGTATTTCCATAATAAAATTTAGTTAAAATAATAAAGTTTAATCAAATTACAAAAAATATATAAATATTATAGATAATAAACAGAAAAATTTTTATCTTTTAAAATAACAAATTAATTTCCTAAAATAGTATTTCATCTTTTTATAAATATTTTAATTTTTCTTTGTTTATTAAAATTATTTCTCAAATTTTATATTGAATACAATTGATTTTTTATCTCTATTTTGTCTATGTATGGATCATTAAAATTTAAAATCTCGAACCAAATTTAAGGATTTCTTTGTGTTATTGCAGTTGTCTCTTTAATGTGATAGGACAAAATACTCTTTTTATATTATTTTATTAATATTCATATTATATTTATTTGAAAAATTGTTTATTTAACTTTAGACTTCCCTTTTTACTACTTTTATAAGTGTTTTCATTTTCATTTATATTTTTTACAATACATATCCCGGGGGAGGAAGGGTACAAAGATAAGGAGGGAGACGGGGGAGGAAGAGAATTTTGGGTCCACAGAGGGTCCTACTGTCAAGAAAAAGGGCACCCAAAGAACGATTATTTTCCCCATTTTGATCACAATCACAATTTATTTTCACCTCTGCCATTGTTTTCCCCTTCTGTCATCAGCGATGACAATTGCAAAATAAGCCATTTTGCAACAAAATTATTATTTCTCCTAAATTTCTTTTTTCAAAAAATAATATTTGTTAAAAAAATTTAGACATTATTAATGAGTAATGAAGACATAATTTTATTTTCTATAATATTTAATCCACAGATTCGCGTATTTTAATTTTAATTTTATTTACTTTTTTCACGTTAGATGTCTCTTGGATGCATATCGTACAAGTATAAATTCCATTATTTTTATTTTTGGCTAAAGTGTAAATTTTAAAAGAAATTTAAAAAAAAAGTCTTGCCAGGCGCACCCGGGCGAGACATGTGAGGGTAAAAAAATTAAAATTGTTATTTTATGTTAAATTTATAATCTTTTAATCTTTTAATTTTTGTCTTTCTGGTTCTACTTAATTTTTGGTTATTTTAAATATTTTTAGCTAGTTATTTTTTCTTTAAATATACGATGGTATTAATTTAATTTATGTTTATTTTAAATTTACAGAAAACGATATAACGAGTTTCAAAATATAAAGAAATTCGTGTTGCTAAAAAATTTACAATTTATTAAGGTTTTTATTCGTTGAATAATTAAAAGATATATTTAATATAAATCTCTTATTCATTAAAAATCCTATATTATATAAAAAATGATTTAGTATTCGAAGGGCCAGGATGCCTCTGCTTATCGCGTTGAGTCTTGCCAGGCGCACCCGGGCGAGACATGTGAGGGTGTAGGCACCCAATGTCTGTGCACGCGTGAGCACGCCTTTGTAGAAAGGCTCGAAAAAATAAGCAATTTCCGCCTAATTTTATATCCATATAAAGTTTAACGCCATTTTTTTACAGCTTTCTGTATGAAATATAATTTTTCCCTTTTTTATTTTCAATTCCATTGTATTATTATTATTAAATAATTTTTTAATATATCACTTTTTTAAGTGATATATTTAAAAATTAAATTAAATTTTTAAATATATAATATTTCTTGCGTATATATAATAATTTATTAATTTTAACTCATTTTTATATAATTTTTAATTTAATAAACAAATATTTTTATTTAAATTTGATTTCTTATAATATTTATTTTTAATAGAAAAAATAAGTTATTTTTCTATCTATATCCACTAGTTAAACTATGTAATATTCAGGAACTCTTCATTCTTTCGTTTTATTTACTTGTTAGTCAACTTCTGTTGAATTTCGCATTCCCAAAATACATCCATTGGGGACCTTCTTTGAATAAGACTAAAACTGCAATTTTCTTAAATAAATTTTCAATTTTAATTAGTTCTAAGAATAGATTTATGTATTTTTGTAAAATTCAAATTAATTCAAGTACAAAAGGTTTTTTTGGTTTATATTTTTTTGATAAATTTTTAAAAATATTTTATCATATTTATATTTTTTGAATCCATAATGAATTTAAATATATTACCTATTCTATATTTAAGATGACGATGACATAAAGAAAAGACTTTTATTAAGACAAAGATCTGTACAATAATTCGTTTTTAAATTTATTGTAACTTTTTTAAAGATTCGTTTATTCACGCTATTAAATTTTTATGAAAATATTATTTTTCGATAATGTGTTTGTTTCCAATAATATGTCTCATCATGACTATTGTCTTTATCAAACTTTCAGAAAATAAAAGCTGTACGGCTTTCTCTCTGATTATTATGAGAATATTTTTATATAGATAATTAAAAAATATATTTATTTTAAAGTTCTATATAAATTTAATCTTTATGGTTTTTTAAATAATTAAAAAGTTTTATAAGATAAAGTTTTCTAGATTATTCATTTAATATTCCTAAAGTTTTTTTAATGATGTGAACATCGTCCTCACTATACTTTAATATTAATATTTAGGTAGATGATTAGATTGTTTAAATACTAATATTATTTGTTTAATTAATGCTAAAATCATTTTTTAATTATTTTTAAGTATTATATGTCTACGGACATACACAGTTCAATAAAATCGACATACACAGCTAATTTTTAGTTGATATGATTAAGAAAAAAATCTTTCTTATTTAATAATGGTACAATGAAATCTAGATAAAATATAAAATTACTTGCCGAGTGGCACTGGTGAAATATTCTGTTTTGATAATAATTTATTTATTAAACTGATAAATTTTTTAATTAGACTTTCTAATTGAGATTGATCATAACTTTTTAAATATATATCTTCGAGTCAATTTTTATAATATTTTTATAATTTATAAAATTTTTTCACATATAGGATTATTTTCAAGATAAATTATTAAAGGTATATTATATTTAATAATTTTTATCATAGAAATTTTAATAGTCTGAAAATATCCCCTGTTACTTATCATCTAAATATTACCAGTAATTTGTTCTTCAAAATTGCACAAGGATATTAAAATTATAACGATAAAGTAATATTAATACATGATTTACTTTTTGGTTATTTCGAAGATCGGCTAGAGAATACTGAAAATTTATCTATTTATTTTATTTAAAACTAAGTATTTCTTTATTAAAAATATTTGTGTTCATTTATATTTATTGTAAAGTTTGAAGAGATTAAAATGTCAAAGCTATTATTTTTTAAAACACTTTAATATTTTTGATTAATCTAAGATTACTAAAAACCAGATTACTAAAAACTGATATTTTTGCTTTATAAAATGCTTATAATTAGTATTAACTTTTCGTATTCGATGAATCGGCTTTAGTAACTCATCGGTTGTCCTATTTTCTCTTCGATTGGAATTTTTCTTTCGATTGTCCTCATTGGCCAATTTCCTGGCCTCTCTAGAATTTATTTATGTCAGAATTCTGGCTTATTTAAAGATTTATTTTCGTTAATAAATAATTTATTAGTTGTCAATTAATTTATTTTTTATTTGAGTGAAACCCAACAGACGCAATTTTTAATATGCTTCAATTTTATAAAGTATAAATTCAAACAACAGTTTCATCAAAATAGGGGCTGGCGCGATTCATCCAGCTTTCGGTCCAATATTTAATGAATACAAATCCTTAATTAAAATGATGTGATTTTAAATGATTTTTCAATTACCTATAAAAATATTATTTACTATATTTAATTTTTATTTTTTGGATATCAGCGAATAAATTAAATGTTAAACAATGGTATATTTTTTATTTTTACAACCCTTACCAAAGATGGTTCTATTTCCATCATGTCTTCCAGACCCAACACTCCCTGTTTTTTATTTACAATGTTTATTATTTTTTGGAATTTATTAAATATTATATAGTTTTTAAATATTTTAAATACATTTTGAATTTTAGTATGACCGTTAATATTGGATGGTTATAATGTACATTATCTATTAAATGACACATTAATCTATATTGTATCATTCAAATAATTAATCTGTTTCAGATAATATATTAAAATAAATAAAATACTTTATTAAAAATATTAATTGTACATTATCATTAGCTATAAATCCTGAATAGAACGTGAGTGAGTCATATCCAAAATTTAATATTTTTATTCAACAATTTATTGCATTGTTTTTAGTAAAATAGCCTTAATACCATAATTCGTTTACTCTTTAATTTTTAATTAATTATCAAGCATTTTTTAATAATATATTAATTTATTTGTCAGTGTTTTATTGAGATGGCATTTTTTATGTATGTTAATTAAATAATATTTCTATTTTTTCGATATTGAAGTAAATTGTGCTGCTTTTAGCATCTCTTTCATTATTATTTATTTTTAATTATCTCACGTAAAAAATTTTATGTTTAAATTACATTTTTTCAAATTAAATTTATTTATTTTATAATCCAGGTTATAACATAAATTTTCCATTCCATTTCATATTCTTTGATTAAGATTATCCATTTTTTATATTATTTTCTAAAAACTAGGAACTAGGTCAATGTTAAAGCATCCATCTGCAGAAAAAAATCCAAAAATAAAGAAATAAGAACAATTCTCAACAATAAGTATAATTTTTTCTTTTCTCCGATGGAAGTTATTTTTATCTTTAATGATAACTTCTTAATTTTTTAATATATTTTTAAGGTGTTTTAAGATTTTTATTTATTAAGAATTTATTTATAATTAATCTTTGAAATTGTTTTAAGTTTTATATTTAAAAATGATAAAATTAATTATTTCTTAATTTATTCTATTGATTTTTTATAACAAAAAATATAAAAAATATATTTATTTTAAAATTTATATAAACCTCAAAATAGTCTTTAATATTATTTTCTCTGTTTAGCATATCAATGTCATGATGGAGTCACTTCGTTCATTGTAAAAGTTATACTTAAATCATCGTTTAATAATTCCATTAAATTTTTGATTCTATGGATTGAAAAAAAAGTATTGATAAATTGGCAATGATTGTTGATATTATGATCGATTTGTTGCTTTGGCTCAAAATATAACTTAAATTTATTTTAAATTTTAAATATTTAGCATTCAAAATCAATAACTATTATCTTCTATTAAAATTTAGTAATTTATATATCAATCTTTTAAATAAATTTTTATTTAAAATTTTTTATGGTTAATTTTTTTATAAAATTTTCTATTTATTTTTATTAACATTAATGAAGATTCCTCAAAATTATATTTAATTTTTACTAAATTATATTTTGCCAAATTAAGGACATTCATATTTTACCTCGACTTACTCTTTTGAGAAAACACAATTAAAAATCTTATATAATCAAATTATTATATATTTTATATTTTATTTGCTTTAATATTTTATTATTAATAATTTATGAATAAGGAATTTATATTCATTTTATTTAATAATATTAAAATTAATTTCACTTTACTTTTTTTTGACAAAAATTCTATATCAGTTGTCATTAAAAAAATTAATTTCATGCTCAAAAATATCTTCAAATTTTCTCTTTCTTGTTGTGTAAGCTAATATAAGCTATTTTTGTAGTATTTTGTTATTTCGGATATGGATAAATATAATAAAATAATATAGAACCTAAAAAGCATTTTCAAATTTCACTCATATTTTTGCTTTTTATTGTTACAATCGATCGGGGAAGATTTTTAATAAAAAAAATAGATGTAATATCAAATATAATTTTTCCTAAATTAATTTTACGAATTATAAAGTAACTTTTAAAGCAATGGTGGGCACTTCATGTAAGAAGTGCCTTATGCATCGTCGTACATATTTTTTGGTCGTTTTATAGTCTTCATGATTGTGCTCGATAGGATGGATAAGTTGGTATATTATTAAGTTTTTAAGATCATATTAAGATCGATGTCTTTTTAACATTAATAATTTTAGAGTATTAAATATCAATCTATTTATTCATCTCAATTGAATTCAGAAGATAAATAATTAAAAATTGTGAATTATCAATTCATTTAAAGCTTATGATTTTTATATATGTAATTTATACTTTTAATTTATTTTTTATCATTATTTTGGTATTTTTAAAAAAGGATGTATAAATCTAAGATTAAACGACTTTAGTGTGGATTAATATATTTAGAGATGTTTATAATTCATCATATTAAGGTATTAATGATTAATGTCTCTCATTAATAAAATTCAACTTTTTGTGTATATAGGACTTAAGAGTTTTAAAATATTTAGGAGTACTTCTATCCATTATAAATCTTAAAACTTACTAGTTGTTGTTAAACTTGTGACCATTGACGGAACTTTGTCACTTCAAACATTTTATTTTCTCTCATCCTATTATAAATACTGATTTATTTTATAAAAGTTATTTTCTTCGTCTGTTTGGATGAATCTGTATTTAGTTCTTTTAATTTTAAATTTTAAATTAATATTTTAAACTATTTCAATTATATGATAATAATATTAAATTGACCTTGCTCTAGCCTCACAGAATAAAAACTTTTCAGCTAAAAAACAAAAAAAAATTTCAAAAAAATACTTTATTTCATAACAAAAATAAAATTTTATATCCAATCTTCTAAAAATGTTGCTATTTTGGTTGCACATACGTGCACAATACAGTAACCTATTCGTTTGTTTTACGAACATATTCAAAATTTGCGCGCGGAACGGTGGCGGCGGAAGAGAAGGGAGAGCTTTTCATAAAAATTTTTTATTTAATGATGATTATTTAAATTTTTTCAACAAAATTAAATAATGCTTACTATTCAATTTTTTAATTTTTAAATTGGTTATTATCTTTGATTAATAGTTTTTATATTTTCTTCTTTGGATTTGATATAACATATAATAAAATTAAATGTTACTAAATTTGCATGAATTCATTTAGGCAATTATTTTTATACAACTGGTTAATTCTATGATCATTTATGTTGCTTGATTTTAATCATAAAACAATTTTCATTTATTTATTATCATATTCTTCAAGCAGTAATATTTTATTAAATTTTAAATTAAAATATTAAAGAAAATTTAGTTTTAAATTATATTTAACATTAATTGATATTTTTATCCTTTTATATTATATTAAACTAATATAAATTTGGATGCCAATAATAATCTTGTTAAAAGAAATTTATCAATAATAATTTTTATTGATATTTCAATATATTTTTATTCCTGTTAATTTATTAATTTAAAAAACTAATTTTCATATAATTGTGATAAAAAAAATTTTCTAGATTTTTTACCCATTATGTTATTGGTCACATAAGACGTTTCTATGAACATGTTTTCTGAATCTTTTTCAGAATGATATATTTATTAAAAATTATTTTTTGATATTAACAATTGTTTTTATTATATATTTATATGTATTTGCAATATAAAAATTTTACATAATTTATTTTAATATATTTTATTTAAAGAATTTCATTAAAATCTTTTCCATTTTTAATGTTTTTTTTCTACCGCATTTGTGAGAAATTAATGCATAGACAAAGTAATTGATTATTTTCTTCATCGATATCACAGTTACAAAATGAAACTAGTTTTGAATCGAATTGTATCGTATTTAATTTTAAAACAATTTAAATATAAAATTTGATTTTAATTGATCATAGATATGTTGATTTTTTTCTCAGAAACTAAAGCACACTTAATGAGTTTTTATTTGAATTTATAATGAATTTAATTTGCTAAATCACTTATTTTAGTTACTGCGCAGAAATTTCCAATGTTTTAAGCCAAAGTTTTTATTAATTTTTATTATTTATAAGGTTTTTTGGATCGAAGTTAGTATCGAACTCATTATTATTGTTTAAAAAATTTCTTAATAATATTTATTTTCTATTCTAAAGTTTATATAAATTCATAGTTCAAATAACCACCTCATTGAATAGTTTTATTTATATATAATTGATTATAAAAATACATTTAGTTAAGATCAATATATAAATTTAAAGTTTATCCTTTTTAAAAAAAAATGAATGACATGACTTTTTCTAAGTTAATCATTTAGTTTTCCTTAAAGATTTTGAATGATATAAACATTTTCCTTTTTTATACTTTCAATTGATATAATTCAAATTATTTGTAATCAAAGTTTATATACCAATTGTTTCATGGCCTGCTTCAAAGTCTGCGTAGTCAGTATAAAAGCTATACTAAATCAATTAAAATGTTTTATACATTAGAGCCCATCGTATTCCAGAGAACTCATAAGCAATTATCTATTCAATAGAAATACTAAATTATGAATATATGTTAATATTTTTTCTTTATTGATATTAGACTTTCAAAAGACGACATTCCATATAGCCCAATAAATATTAATTTTTTATTTTTTTAACCCGTTTTAAAAATGAATATTATATTTTCTTTTAATAATATTTACATATTTTATTAACATAATATACTATTCAATATTTTTAATAAAGATATCCATGATTTTTTGTTTCATTCCTTTTTATTTTACAAATTCGAATGGGTGCAATACGCTATTTTTATTGATCATTATTCTGTCCTTAATTTTTTGTTCAAAAATTTTGTAATTAAAATGCTCAGTTTATTCAAACAACTTATGTGATTAAAATATTCTAAATAAATCTTTATTTTCACAATAAACATTATTTTTTTGTGAAAATATTATTATATATAATTATAAGATAATTTGATATATAGAATCTTTCTTGTATTTGCTTTTTTACATTTTATAACTTGGTCTATAATTCTATATTTTCTTTAAAAAATCTAATAATATTACCAATAATTGAGTTAATTCTTCCTCCTTTCTTAGGTTCTCAGTGCAGAAACTGCACACATCGGCATTTCTTAAATTAATGGGAATAATAAAAGAAAAAAACTAAATTTATTTTAAAATCTTGGAAATATTAGCCAATTTTCATCGTGTCCCTTCCGGAAAAAAGTGTTGGTACCAGTCGCGATGACTTAAGTATTGAATCTTAAGTTATTTTTAATACTATTCTTTACATCACAATAAATAAATGAAGAAAATATAATCATTCTTTTAAAATTTTTAAATTCATCTAATAAGTTTTTTATGTTCAATGTAATAAGTTTAGCTAAATTATAGTTTGATTTAATAAAATTTAGCTAAATTAATACATTTTTATATAATTTAGAATTTTTTTAAATTATTAATAAAAAAATATTTAATTATGATAATAAATTTAATTTAAACAAAAAAATTTTCCGAAAAAAACAAATCACCCGATGAAAATGTTATTAAGTATTAATTTTAATTATATTTAGGGAGAGTTTATTGGCTAATGATAGATCAAAGAAGACTCATGTTTCTAATTTTTCATTTTTTTCAATTTTTAAACTTTGATAGATCAAAGAAGACATATTTTTCAATTAAACAGATATAATCATATTTTTAAAAATATTATCTCTTTCAACATGAGGTTTTTTATCTTCTTTGATTAATAAAAAAATGATGAATTTTTATGTTTATTTCTTATAATAGAATATTCTTGAAAGATGAAATATAGTTCATTAAGTAAACGAATTTAAAATTTTTTTTGTAAACGAATTTATATATTTAAAATTATTTTTTATTTATTCTTTTCCTAATATTTTATGATCGGTATTTTTAAAAACATTTTTAAATGGTTTCAATATTTTTTCATTTGATAATTTAATTTTCCATTGATTCTTTGATTTTGTTATCATATATTCTTTTAAATGTTTCTTAACCTTTATTCGTTGGAGAGTGGTTCGAAATATCATGGACAATCATGAATGTTAATTACTCGAGATTAACAAATTTGCACTTTTGGTTTTTCTTATTTTAATTAATTTCTTATTTTGGTCCTCTATAGGAAAAATAGTAGTTTCAACTATACAATTAGAATTAGAGAGCTTAAAAAGATGATGAAATATAAAATGGTCTAAAATATATTAAAATAGAAAAATCATTTTTTTCTGAAGCTCTAGAATACTAATATAGTCTGTTCTAAAATTATAAAACCACCTGAATTTTCATGGTAAAGAAGTTATCAAAGTATACCGATTCCGTTTTAATTCTTAAAAAATAGCTTAGATATAGACTCAGTTGACATGTTTCAGCGTTTTTTTCGAAAATATTTTTCTAAACTGGTTTTTTAAACTGTTTAGAAAATTATTTTTCAAGAAAAATTTCAAATTCTGAATAGGTTGCAATAACCACATCAAAAAATATTCAGTTTGAAGCGAGTTAGGAATTTTTGTAAATGGTGAAAAACGTCTATTTTTTGCTATATTTTCTATTTTGAAGTTTTTCGCCATTTTGAAAAATTCCTAACTCGCTTCAAACTAAATATTTTGCGATGCGGTTATTTCGTTCGCTTCCAGAATTGGGAGGGCTTTCACAAAAAAGTAAATTTTTAAAAAAAAATTTCTCCGCCGAATTGGAAAATAATTTGCTTTTTAAGCCGTTCAAAAACTAGTTTAGAGGAGCATTTTCGAAAATGGCTGAAATATGTCAACTGAATTTTGTCTAAGCTATTTTTAATACTAAGAATGGAATCGGTTTACATTTATCTTTTTAATCATGAAAAAAGA
>LDKF01001113.1:14181-48406 GCA_001026735.1 Rotylenchulus reniformis
AAAAAAAAAAATAAAAAAAAGAAGGAAAAAGAGAGAAAAAATGACTAAATTTCTTAAGAAAAAGATCTAAATTTTTCAAAATTTCTCCGGCGGCCCCTATCGGGGCCGCCGGCACCTCTAGAAAAGTGAAATTACTTCGAAAAAACTTGCTATTTTTCAGCCCCCCTTTTTTTCTTTCAAATCTTTTGTAATCCTAATCAAAATGATCAATTTTCTTAAGAAAAGAACTCCAAATCTTAAAATTTTTCCCCACCTATTAATACATTGATTTAAGCCAAAAAATTCTCAATTTTCTTAAGAAAAAGACCTTGAATTTTCAAAAATTTTCTCTGGCGGCCCCTATCGGGACCGCCGCAACCCCCCCCCCTCTTTATCAGGGCTGCCAAGTCTGCTTATTTCTAAGCAAAGTGCTTATTTTGAGGGGTTTCATGTTTATACCAAGAAAATGTGGAAAAAAGGAATCTCTCTGAAGAACATTGAATGCAGCAACTTTTTTTGCATTTTAATTTTGACGATTGATTTTTTGAATTTTTTTTGAAAAGTAAATTTCTTGAAAAGTATCGAATATCGGTATCGAGTATCGGAATATCGGGTATCGGTACCCAATATCGGTATCGGGTCCAAATATCGGTATCGGTATCGAGTATCGGAAAATTTCAGGTATCGAGCATCCCTAGCGCAAATATCTGGGGCGCAAATTTCCGGCAGAGCGCAAATGTCACCCATCCGAGAATTAACGCCATGAGGAATAATGAGTAGGGCATGTAAAAATATCGAAACAGGTATTTTTGCGGAGGCTCAGAATGGCCTTAAAATCAAATAAAAAGTATTTCTAGCTTGATTTGAGTCCAAAAAAAGCAACTTTTTCGTCAGTATTTTTCGGTATTTTGGACTTTATACCGGTATTTCGGTATAGTATCGGTATTTTCATGTTATGGCGGTATTTTAAGCCGGTATTTTGCCATTTTTGGAAAATTCTTAAGCAAAAATGCAATAAAACCAAAAAATTTCAATTAAAAAATTTTTTTTTGAAAATTTAAGAAAAAATTTTATATTTTTCAAAAAAATTCTCAAAAATTCATTTTTGCAAAAAATTTTTTTGAAAAATATAAAATTTTTAAAAATAATTTTTAAAAAATTTGCCAATTTTTTATTCCTTGACATTTTTTCAATTTATTCTAATTGGAAATTTTTTTATTCATCTTTTTTGGCCAATTTTCTCCATGTAACACCGTGAAATGTACCTTATTTGCAATTTCAACCAAGAAATATTTTTTTTGGAAAAAATTACATTTTTTCCATACCTATTTTGAAAATATTATGTCGGTATTTTCATTATTTTTGGCCGGTATTTTGGGATTTTTCGCCGATATTTTTACATGCCCTATAATGAGCAAAAGTTGATGGATGATCATCCGAAGAAAAGTGATCAGAATATGAGTGGAGTTACATTTTCGATCGATTGTCCATTTTTAATCGATGAATAATCATTTAATAGAAAAGCAAATAGAATAAATATGTAGCAATATTTTGACGTTAAAATCGTTCTATGAACAAAATGACGTCATATTAAAAAATGGTCTTTTTAATAATTTAAATACCGTATTTTAACGGTACCCCGTTATATTTTTACCGTATTTAACGTATTTTACCGTATTTTAAGGTACCCCGTTATATTCTTCAACATCGGCCGAAACTTACCGGTTATATTAGAGTTAATCCCGACCACCGGACTGGGTCAATCCATCCATCCCTGCCGACACATCATCGCCCGTCGTTCATCAATTTTTCGCAGCGATTCCATGTGATTATTAGGGCGAATTTTTATATGCAAATGCATATTTTTTTTTTGCTGACTCAGAACGGCCTGAAATCACGTAAAAACACATTTTTAGCATGGTTTGAACGCTCTAGCATGGATTTCTTATTTTTTATTTTTGCATCTTTTCGACTTTTTGTGCATATTTCGCATATTTTGCGCATATTTGAGCATATTTTGGGCATTTTTTGAGAAATTTTTGCATATTTTGGAAAAAATTTTTTTTGCATTTTTTGAAATTTTCGGATATTTTTCAATTTTTTTTTGGCAATTTTGAAAAATTCCAGAATGGTTAAACTTTTATAATTTTCAAAGAAAAATTGCCAAATTTCTTAAGAAATCACATTTTTTTCCAAAAAATCGCCAAAAAGGCATTAAAAGGCCAAAAATGCAAAAAAAGTACCAAAGTTAATTTTACCCTAAAAATGCCTCAAAAAGGCAAAAGAAACCACTTTAAATAGTAAAGAATTGCTTTTTAGGCAAAATTTTTGCATTTTTAGATGATATTTTGCAAAAAATTTGCTCATATTTTGAGCATATTTTGGAAATTTTGAGCATATTTTGGTGCATATTTTATGCGCATATTTGAGAAATTTTTGCGCATATAAAAATTCTTATTTATGTTGTTTTCATCAATTTACGACTTTTATATTGAGTTTGTGCCTTTTGGGAAGGTACCACAGTGGAAGCAAGCAACTTTTCGCATCTCGGCGCAACGACCCCAACCCCTTCTTTCAAATGTCTTGACACCATATTTATCTGGACCTGAATTAGAAAAAATCGTAGATTTGAAGATATCGTCGAATTTTTATGACATTAGAGCGCGAGATCTTAATCGGAAAACGCTAGGTAAGTTCCTAGTCTGCCCTTCTCAATGTGTAAAGGTAAGAACAAGCGAACGGTCTCTTGGAAATGGCTCAAGAACTTTTCTGATTAATAAAACAATTTTTTTCTTCCCAAGCTGAGCCAATTAAATGACATCATTTTTCCAATAATATTCTGTTTGCCAATCTTCGACATTTTACGGGGGCGTGGGGCGTGTGATTGAATTTTGATGGACTCGTGATTGGTGCCTCTCGTGATGGTTGACCATCTTTAATGAGTTTTTTATGCATTTTTTCTTTTTTTGTGGATAGCTTTTCCCCATTTTGGGCAAATTGTCTTAATGTATTCCAGTTTGGCCAATCGTTGGCCTCTTAAGCTCCACTTTCCTTCTTTGCCCGATCATTTTTGGAGTTCCACTTGGTTATACGACATTTGCAGCTATTGCTATAACTCGGTTTTTACAAGACCTAGATAAATGTTTTGGTTTTAAAAAAATAGAGCAAAAATTAGCTACAAAATAAGCATAAGCCCGCTCGAATTCGGCCACTGTGAAAAAAGTTATGGCAAATGTAATGAATTTAGCCAAATACTGTGTATTTTGGGCTATAATTTTTTCTGTAACGTACCAATTTGGATGAGAACAGGCTCATTTTGCAGCTATGCTGAATTTTAGGAAAACCAAATGCATTTTTCTAGTTTTCGTTAAAGCCGAATTATTATTTATAAGGGACGTATGATTAACAAATGATTATGGATTTTCTGGTTGATTTTCAATGGTGTCATTTCACGTTTATAATTTTGGGTATATTTTAAAATTATTTCAAATTGATCCATTCTGATGTCGTTTTTTAAGACCGTTCTGCCCATCATTAGCTCCTTTATTTATCAGAATTCCAGATCCTCCCCTAATATCCCTCCCTCCCCTAATCCCCATAATGTTTTCTCCTTCCTACTGTCTCTTCCTGATCTTGTTCATTCCCGTGCTCGTCACTGGATCCTGTGACATTGGATGGACGCAAGTGGGATACCACTGCTTCAAGGTAGAGAAGTAGGCAATCAGCATCAAAATATGCCTTTTGTTAGAAGATTTGGAGTAGACTTGTTAGACATACCGTATTTTTCCTAAAATAAGGGGCCCCCTTATTTTTTTCAAAGTCCCTCCAGGGTGCCCCTTATTTTAGGGATGCCCCTTATTTTAGAGATGCCCCTTATTTTTTTCAAAGGTTATTTTGGTCTAAGACTCCTCATAAATCCCTCGTCGCTCTATCGTCAATCATTCAATTTTTTATTTTTTTCGAACAACCTAGGCAATAATTCTCCAAAAAACAAATAAAATAAGGGTTAAAATCTTTCGAAATCTCATTGTATTCAAATTTTTGAGCCTCGAAAGCAACCAAGTTCAAAAGCAAACAATCGCTTCGAAAAGTATAAGCTAATGCAGTAAAACCAGACTTTTGTGGCTTAAAAACAAAAGCATTCCAAGATTATTCCATTATTTTATAATTTTTAGCTCTTAATAATGGATAAAATGAAAAAGTGAATGTATCAGTTTCCGAAAATTAATCATTCAACTTATAAAAATACATAATTCATTCAATATTATTTGCAATATTTGAAAAAAATGTAATCTGCTACAAGGAAAAGTGGATGAACATAAGTAGAAGAAGAAATCAAACAGTAATATGTTTTAACGCAACATGCTTTCGGATCATAAATCGAGAACCTATAATAAAATTTGAAATTCTCTGGCATTTAGAAATGCCCCTTATTTTAGGGTTGCCCCTTATTTTAGAGATGCCCCTTATTTATTTCAAAGTCCTCCGAGGGGGCCCCTTATTTTAGAGATGCCCCTTATTTTAGAAGGCCCCTTATTTTAGGAAAAATACGGTATATTATGTTGTAGCCGATATCGAATCCAGCCGAATTCGACCAGTGAATTTCCTCTAAAATAATCAAAAACTATTTTAAAAGATTAAATTGGTGGTAAATTTCTGACCCTCAAGGGGGGGGGGGACACAAACTGTAAAAATATCTAGAATTCCTTATTTTTTTATTATTTCGCTTATTTTATATTCTTAGGTTTTTTTCTAAAATTCTATAATTTTTTGATAGTGCGGTCACGGCAAAAATTAAACTAAAAAATTGAAATTATTCTTGTAACCAGGCATAATTATCATCGCCATTCAAAAAATTATCCGTCGGACACTTCATTTAGCTGTTCATTGAAGAAGAGGTCAACCAGACGCAAGCCGTGGACATGTGTAACGATCATGGGGGCCTTCTGGCGACAATCCGCCACAAAAAGGACTTTGAAACATTGCTCGGTGAGCAGCAGTTATTGAAATTCAATTATTATATTTCGTCAGAATTATAAGACCATTTTATGTATAAGGCACCATTCAAAGGTTTTTTTTCAAAATACATGTAGTACCCGTAAAATGGCATGTAAACCCCCAAGATGGCATTCGCTATTAAGAGAAATATCGTTTTTAGACGAAAATTGGTTTAGACTAAACATGGAGCAGCGTTTTAACTCACTTATTAGCTTATATTTGGATATAGATTTAAGTGCATAAATGGGATTTATATTTTTTGTAGATTAGATCAAATCAGGATTGCAAACTGGAACCCGGCCCGTCGATGATTTTTGGGCCAACCCGAACTGAAACCCTGGATCAAATATACAAATAAATTTAAACAAACTAAAATGCGCGTCAGAAAAGTCCAGAAATCTGGGACTCCTTTATTTTTGAATTTGATATCGAAACGATTCGTCTAATGCATTTGGCGCGCTTCTGTTCTCTCTTCTCATTGTCCCTCTTCCTTCATTTCATTTCACTGGATCCAAAGACCACTCTGTCTTCGAGTAGGCGTATCATTCCTGGGACTGGGCGTGTCCCTCCACCTAGTCCAAATAAATATCTTTTCCGATGTTAATTCCTCGCAATTTGTGCGGAAATTCCTTTGCAAACAAACACCATTTTTTCAAAAGGGATTTCCGGACTTTTTTGACGTTCATTTTAGGAATGCTGCGAAATCAGACCGACGAAACAGACGGAGACCATTATTGGTTTTGGACCGGACTTCTGATCCATCGCCGCTCCGACAACGGGGAATATTTGTCGATGTCTTTTCTGAGTGGGCTCTCCACTCGTTTCGTGAACATTTACAACAATTACCGTGACGGAAATTGCACCCATCCCTGGAGTCACGGCCACGACTCCTCGCCAGAGCCAAACAATGCAAAAGAGCGCGAAGAGTGCGTTTCGTTGTCTCTCGGGCGAAATGCCAAACAACCGGTATGTTAATTAGGCGGTGGATATTTGTGAATGACTAATATTTTGTGTTTTTGTTTTTCAATTTAGGGCCTTGTGGATCTGCTTTGTTCTCGCCAAACTGCTATTGGTGGTTACTTTTGCGAGAAAAAGGCTCGCTGAGAAGCGCCATCTGTCGAAGTGTGATTATCATTAGGGCCCGGATTTACATATATGGACTAAAAACTGCAAAATATGGCCATATAATATGGACTAAAAATGGTCAAAATTGCTAAAATATGGACTAAAAAGTGAAAAATACACGCTCTAAATTGACAAATTTCGGGCAAAAAATTTTCTTCGATAATTCATTTCCAATTTTTTAAACCAATTTTAGAAGAGGAAATTGATCAGAAAATTATTCTTTTCGTTTTTTAATGAATTGGTTTTTTGTATATGTTGTAGCCGATATCGAAATCGGCTAGCCGATATCGAAATCGATTTTTCTTCAAAACAAAAACTTTTTTTTGAGGCTTCCTAGGCCAAAACTTTAAAAAGCAAAAATGTGCAGAATTTTATGCTCTATCTTTTGGCCTGATTAGTTTTTTGAATTTTGGTTAAAATTTTGAAATTTTTAAAAAATTGAATTTTTCGAAATTTTCAAAAATTTTAGGAAAATTTGAAAAACTAATCAAGCCGAAAGATAGAGCAGGAAATTCTGCACATTTTTGCTTTTTAAAGTTTTGGCCTAGGGAGCTTCAAAAAAAAGTTTTTGTTTTGAAGAAAAAAATTACTCGATCGATTACGATATCGGCTAGCCGATTTCGAAATCGGCTGATTTCAATTTCGGCTACAACATATATATTTTTTTTATTAAAATTCTTATGAAGAAAAAAATTAATCAAAAGCAAAAATTAAGTGGGTTGATATTTTTATCGAAAAATAACTGAATAAAAATTTTTGAAATTTTTTTTCCAAAAAATCAAAAATTTCCTGATTTTATTGCATGTTTGCTTTAAAATTTACAAAAAATGGCAAAATATGGACTAAAAACGCCGAATATGGAAATATGGGCTAAACCCTGAAAAATATGGATTTATATGGACTAAAAAGTCGCTTCAAATCGAAAAATTTTAACGTAAAAACGCTTGTTTTTTGGTCCTTTCTTCAAAACATATGCGCAAAAAAACATGTTACAACATATAAATCCGGGCCCTAATTATTATTTTTTGTAATAAAAATTTATATTAAAGGTGGTAATTGTTTAGTTTGTATCCCCTGATGAGAGTGTCAAAAAGAATATCCTGTATATTCACTGGATATATTATAAAACCAAAGCCAGTGGACAAAACTGGATCCATAATCCATATCTATACAATAATAAAATTTTATATCCGATTATTTTACTGGATATTATTTATGACCCTCACAATCAGGGCTGGGCGAAATTTCGTGTTTCGAGTTTCATGTTTCGAGAAACGAAAATTAAGCAAAATGCACTCTAAGAATGGGGGTCTAGGCTGGTAACATATATCCCTAAGAATCGAGTCTTCGTTTAAATATTTTATTGTCCCGGGGGACCTACTCCCTTCATTCCCCCTGAAATTTTTTTCTGGTTATTATCATGTACATGCTTATCTCGCTCTTTTTTCTTTTTTACAGAATAATGTACAGGTTATTTTGTAAAATGCCAACAATTTTTTTTTTTGAAATTTTACAAAAATTTCGAGTTTCGCGCGAAACGCGAGCTTTTTTTGTTTCAAATTTCGAGTTTCGTGTTTTGAGTAACCCTCGAGTTTCGCCCAGCCCTGCAAAATGACAGTGATAAGCATAATGGATACAAATACAAACTAGACAAGTACCTAAAGATAGAAAATTCCCAAATTCCTTCAATATAGTCTTATTCAAGGATGGGGATCATTCTCAAAGTGATAGTTAAAGAAGCATAGTTTTAATTTTAACAATATTCTATGTAAAAAACTAATTTAAATAAAAAACCAAAATATGAATAATTGAATTGTTTGATAAACAATGTTTCATATTTATTATTCTTTTTGCTATTAAGATCAACAATATGAGTGAGATGATGCGAACATCGATGGTGCCTGTATTTCCATGGATTTGAATTTTTTTTTATTTAATAATTAACACCCGAGGAATTTACTCCGGATTTTTGATAAATTTGGAGTTTTTCCTCGAAAAATATATATTTAATAATAATTCTTCTATTACTTTTTGTGATCCATTTTTATAATATAATGGATAAATATTTTGGGAACTTTTTTCTTTGTTGCTTAATAATTTTTTTTTTGAATTTTCACGCATTCACTCGAATATCAAATACAATGACTATCTATCGCGAGAGTCAATCTGACCAAAAAAACTTTTTTTGCTAGGCTAAAAGCATAAAAAGTTAGAAATCTTGCAAAATTTTATGCTCTATATCTTAAGGGAGGAGCATGCCCCTTAATGGAAGAAGCAAAAAGAGATCTATTAGCCGAGCTCTATAGAGGAGGGCGTAGCTCAGTTGGTAGAGCAGCCGAGATCTAATCGGAAGACGCTGGGATCGTCCCCCGGCCGCCTCTTGTCTTTTTCCTCGGGAAAAAGGTCTCTTGGCAAGGGCCCAGCAGCGTTATTATATTAATAAAAATTTTCGAATTTTCCTACAGAGTAAGAAATACCATGGGAAAAGTTTATTCCAATCTCTAATCAAGTTTCAAATGCATAAATTACTGAAAAAGGTATACCAACGGAATGAGCCCTAGCAGTTATGGTAGTCCTGGGACGTTTAAAAACCCCAAATCATATCCTTTGTGAAAAAGAATGAAGGGAAAAAGGAAAAGAGCAAATTGTAAAAAAAATATAATATAAATAAAATTTTCTATTTTCGATTTTTTAGATTCCACGCTTCCTCATGGATTTTCGATAGTGCTGAACAAGATAGCACACCCATTTTTGCGAAACTTTTTAGACATGTGCAATTCGAAAAATCGAACATTTTTTTTCTTCATTTTAGATTCCGCCATATTTAATGCTGCTGATTTAATTTAATATTTTTAGGAAAATTTATAATTTTTTCAATCAAATTTTGCTTTTTTATAAATATTTTTCGGAACGACCAAAATTGGTACCGGTCTGAAACTTTTAGTCAGAAAGCTTAAAAATTTTTATTATAGGATCTAAAAAAACTCTCAACAGGCTCAACAACGATCAGATGTAAATTTCTGCATTTTTAATTTGGAAGGGATTTTAAATAAAGCGGGGCGGTGGTCGACTCTCGACTGGTCTACGCCCTACTCTCCTCTCCTTCCAAGACAACATCGCCGGTTCGGAAATTCGGATTCACCGGCCGTTGCTCATCACCACCGTGTCCGCCAATATACTCAAGCTCCGAGGGAGCACATCCCTACAACAACTCCAGCCACTAGCAGCTGATGAGCTGATCTCTACCCTGCTGGTAGTCGAGATGACATCCATAAGACGGCGAGGCCTAGCGGTGTCCGGCCATAGAGCAAGGCCATACTACCATTCATCTCTAACAACGTATTGACTACTAACAACTCCCTAACGTTGTATTGTATCCCCTCCAAGCACAAGATGCACCGTGCCCTTGGTGGTTGTAAAAAACTAAAAAATGTAGACTTCTATTTTGTGTTTAAAAATTTCGCAAAAATGAATGTGCTACATATGAGTGCTGCTCGAGACTCTCGAGTCGAGACCTTTCTCGGGGTTTTTTTGGGTCTCGAGTCTCGGGTTTTAAGTCTCGGAAAACGAGACTTTTTTCACTGGATATTATGGCATTTTTGAAAGAAAAGTGGGTGGAGGGAAGTCGAGAAGGAGGAAAAAACGAATTTTTTAAAGAAATGGATCCAAATTTTCAAAAAAAAAATCCGTCTCAAATCCAATAATAACTTATTTCGTTTGGCATATTCTTCCGGATCTCCTAATAGTTTTTTTGGACCCAGTCAGCTCCTCTCACAATTTTTTTGGCAATTTTTTTTTGATTTTTTGGTAAAAAATTAAAAGTCTCGTTTCTCGAGTCTCGAGAAAATTTGGGTCTCGAGCAGCACTACTACATATCTTGTTGAGCACTAACGAAAAACCCTGAAGAGCACAGAAGATAAAACAGCGTAGAAATGATTGAAAAAGTGATTTTTTATATATATTTTTTAATAATTTTAATTTTATGGCATCCCAAAATGGCCTTATTTTAAAGAAATGGGACCGGAAGGAATCGCGATCACAAATCAACAATGATGAAAAGTGGAATTATAAGCAGAAGAAAAATTGTTGGTTTAATGGACTTTTGCGTCATTGGGGGGGGGGGAGAGGGAGGAGAGACGGAGCAAAAAATAAAAAATAAAATAAAAAAAGAAGAAAATAGCAGAGAAAAAAAGATAAAATTAGGAGGGAAAATAATCAATTTAAAAAAGATTATCGTGTCTTGCTCCACGATTGGTGCCGGCCAGAGTTTTCTGCTCCTCATTCCGCTCGACCATCCGCTCAAACAATTTCACATAATTGTCCGCCATGGTCTTGGCCGTAAATCTCTGCTCAAAGCGTCGACGGACCCCGGCCCGGTCGATGCGGTGCACTCGCTTGACCGCCTCCACGGCTTGCTCGTCAGTGTCGAAGATCAGCCCGGTGATGTTCTGGTCCACAACCTGTATTTACCGTATTTCCTGTATTAGACCCCCGGGGGATTTATTTTTCAACCTCAGCCGTGAAGAGGGGGGTACTATTTTTCGACTCCATTTTTTGAGGGAAAAAATTTGCATATAAATGCTGTCCTGTCATCCCTACTCACATCTGCCCAAGTGGACTAGAGGATAGTGCGATAGACTACAACCACCACATCATTGGGTTCAATTCCCGTAAGCGAAATTAATTTTTTTAACTATTTATCAGAGAAAAACTAACTTGTAAGTAAATTTTTTTTTGATTCATTTTCAAATTATATAATTTAAAATGGACCAAAATACACCCCTAAAAACGAAGTCCTGAACAAACATACACCCCTAAAAACGAGGTCTTGGACAAAAATACACCCCTAAAAAAGGAGGTGCTGGACAATACATTCTAAAAATTTTACCAAGATATGTAGAAATGCTCGCATTGAAAATTTTGCTCGCATTGAAGCGCTGAACATTGAAATTGCCGAAAAAATTCATTGAATTTTGAAAAAAAAATTTCTACTGCATATATAAAAATTCAAATTTTGGATAGGACCCCCGGGGGTCCTAATGCAGGAGGGGGGATTTATTTTTCAACCTCCCTCCAGAGGGGGGGGTCTATTGCAGGGGGGACTAATTGCAGGGGAGGACTTAATACAGGAAATACGGTACGTACGGGTGCTAGATCGTTAAAAAAGTGGCCAGTCTGACAGAAAACTTGTTCCAAAGCTTGCTAGGCCAAAAGTATAAAAAGCAAACTCGTGCAAAATTTTAATCTTTTGTTTTTTCGAAATTAGAAAAAAACTTTATATTTCGGGAAATTTTCGAAATTGGAAAGTAAAACTTTATTTTTTGGTATTTCGGGAAAATTTCGAAATTTTTGGCCGAATTTCGAAAAAAAATACTGGAATATAGAGCATAAAATATCGCTATTTTCTAATTTTGGCCATAACTTTTTTGGCATGGGCCAATTCGGATGAGCTTAGAAGTATTTGTAGTTATTTTTTAATGCTCTATCTTTTGACACCAAACTCATTTCTCTAGGATTGGTTTGAACAAAATTACAAGCCTAGGCGATGAATCGTACCGCAGATGAATCGACCCAGTCCGAGTCGTCTGTTTTGGGGTCAATTAAAATTTATTTTTTCGAATTTTTCAACCTCAGCCACTGAGCCCCTGTGTCGCGCAATGACTGGCGTCCCACAAGCCATTGCTTCAATCATCACAAGCCCAAATGGTTCATTCCAGTTAATGGGGAACAACAGAGCCAGTGCATTGCCCAAAAAGGAGCTAAAAATTAGAAATCGAACAAAAATGTATAGCAGTACGTGCACAAACTTCATGAAGTATGTGCTGCATTGTATTGGTTTTTTGACAACCTATTATACGTGCACGAACTTCACGAAGTACGTTATGCGTTATACTGGTTTTTTTACTTCACGTTCTAACACGTGTACAGTATTTTCACGTGTTTGGTAAATGATACTGACAAGGGAGGTTCCCGAGGTGATACGCTCCAATTGTTGGGGACCCATCCCATTATTCAGATTACCCACGTTAACCACGGCGTTATCATATTCATTTTTCCCACAAAGGGCCAGGAATTTTTATATCAATTTTTTAACAATTTTTTCGCCGTGCTTCAAGCGCGATTCGTCCTTGGTGTACTATTTTTCGTATAGACGCGGAGGTCGTTTTTCATCAAACTATTTTTTTGAATTCTATCGCACCGGTGTCACTGTTTTTATTAAAAATATTCTTTTATCGACCAGTAATATAATAAGATATGCAAATTGTCCCTTAAACGACCCATGCACTAAGGACGAATCGCGCTTGAAGCACGTCGAAAAAATTATTTAAAAAATTGATATAAAAATTCCTGGCCCTTTGTGGGAAAAATGAATATGATAACGCCGTGGTTAACGTGGGTAATCTGAATAATGGGATGGGTCCCCAAGCAATTGGAGCGTATCACCTCGGGAACCTCCCTGAGAAAATTGTCCGTTCATTCTGACCATAACTTTCTTGACAATGGATCAATTCGAATTGGGAGAGAAACATTTTGTAGCTAATTTTTGCTCTATTTTTGACATGGCTAGCCGATCTTGAATCCGTGATCTGAACATTGCCGAACATTTGCCAAACATGGCACTTTTTTAAACATCCAAACCATTAGCTCACCACTCATTCCGAAAGTTACAACAAATTTGGTTCATCTGAACAGTTTCAAAACCTCATGTGAACACTTTTATCGACGTTTTGNTCATCCGAACATCAAAACGTCGATAAAAGTGTTCACATGAGGTTTTGAAACTGTTCAGATGAAAATGACGTTTTGGCCACAAATGTTTTGAACCTTTCATGATGTGTGTGTGGTAGACACCCAGCTAATGGTTTGGATGTTTGGTTCTCGAAGTTACTTTTAAAAAGTTTGGCAAATGTTTGGCAATGTTCGGATCACGGATTCAAGATCGGTTAGCCGAAGTCGTCGAAATTCAACATCAGCTACAATATGCATTATATGTATCCAATTTTCTTTCCCATTTTTGCCTTTTTTGAGTGTCGTTGATCTCCCCGACAATCTCCACCATATCCCGATGTTTGTCCAACAAAGGTTTTGCCACATTTTTCCAGTAGTCGTTATCGCTAAACCATCCATCCATTTTGGAAGCAATTTTCAAACGAATTCCGGCACGAATGGCGACTTAAAAATTGAGCTTTTTTTGTAAATTTAAAGAATACATGATTGGGAATATAGCAGGGGTGTGGGTCTGTTCTGATTTGTCATAAATGTTCTGATTTTCGATCTTGTTCTGACTTGTGAGTTTTATTTGATTTTTGGGATTTTGGAAAAAAAATTATTTAAAAAGACCAATTTTCTACGTGATTCAGGTCTAATTTATGAATTTTTTATTTGAATTTTTAATGAAATCAAGCTATTATTTTCTATGGGTTCAATTGGTTAGCCGACACTTGGAGACCCGACAATAGAGAATTCGAACACGACACTTGGGGATCCGACATTTGAGGACCCAATACTTAAAAATAAATGAAATTTTTATTAAAATTTAAAATTAAATGTTTATTGATTGAGTCAAGCTTGATCCTCAACATTTTCGCATCTTATCAAAGTCAATATTCTTTTTTTTAGAATTTATTTTTTCGTTAAAGATGCGAGTTTTGGGAGAAAGAGTCGGGTTCGAATCCTCAAATACCGGGTTCTCACGGTCAGGGTCAAGTGGGCGCCGCCAATTGGGCGCTAAAGTATATCAAATCACTTCATTTCCTTCTTTTTTTTGTTAAAGCAGACGAAACAGGGTCAATGGCTGCGAGCTGAAAGATTTTTATGTTTTAACTTTTTTTATACACACCAGGCAGGGTTGCCCAATAGCCACATTTATGTGGCATTTGCCACATTTTTGACCATCTCGCCACATTTTTTCCACATTTTTGACTTTTGCCACATTTTTGAAATTTTGGAATTTTGATCAAAAAATGATCAATTTTCTTAATAAAATGACCTAAATTCTCAAAAATTTTCTCCGGCGGCCCCTAGGGGCCGCCGGCACCCAATAAGACATTGAAATTTCCTCATAAAAATGTTCTTAAGCAAAAAAATCTCAATTTTCTCAAGAAAAAGAGCCTGAATTTTCAAAAATTTTCTACGGCGGCCCCTATCGGGACCGCCGCCACCCTCACTCTATATTTAGTTCTTTATAAAAAATAGCCTCAAAAAAACGTTCAATTTCTTATGAAAGTGGCCAAAAATTCTCAAAATTTTCTCCGGCGGCCCCTATCGGGGCCGCCGCTTTTCCCTTAAGAGAAGTGAGAAGGTGAACTGTACATTCTACATACCGTCAAAGATTACTCTTACACAATCTCTATTTCCAACCAACAATTGCTTAATAAAGTGAAAAGTAGTGAGAAATATGCGGAATAAATTATTTTGAAAAATTCAATTGGGTTTTCACGGTTTTAAAATTGCCACATTTTTGATCAAAAATGCCACATATTTGCCACATTTTTCAGGCCAAAAAAGAGCAAATGCCACATTTTGGTAGTTTGGAAAGGGCAACCCTGACACCAGGGGCAACATAAATTTCAAAATTAATTAAAAATTCATATACAAGGCAGGATGGTTCGGCGAGCTCAATCTTAAAAAAAATTTTGTTTTAAAAAATCCAAAAATCATCCAGCCCGCACCTATTGAACCGTGCATTTGGCCTAAGCCCCCCCCCCCCACGGGAGCCATAGATGGTCAGGAAAAAACATAGGTAGAGGATAAAACAAAACATATTTAAATAATGAATATAAATAAATTCATCAAATCGCAAAAATGAGAAATTAAAAATATTATTTTTAATTTTCTGAAAGGAAAAATTTTTTTGCAAACAACAAATTTCAAAACATTTTCTCATAAAATTGCCCAGTTGACGGCGCCCAGTTGTACCCCACGCCAAGCAGTTGGCGGTGCTCACTCGACCCGCTCACGGGTTCTCAAGTATCGCATCAGCTAGGGACCGGATTTTTAGTTTGTAAACTATTTTTTTGCTGCATAGTTTATGGCCAAATATCCATAGATCCACCGATATATCCACCGATCGCCGATATTCCTTAACACAGTGAAATTTCTTCATAAAACTTAAAAAATCGTTTTTCCAAATTCGTTTTTTTGTTGTTTTTTTTTTGCTCGCCGGCGACCCCTCTCAACCCCATTCCTGAAATTTTTTTCTAGCTAATAAGTCCTTGCCCTCAAAATCTCGAAATTTATCTTGTTTGCATTTTCAAGAAATCGATAATGCTATTTCATGAATATATACAACTTTTTGACGGAGAAATAAAAAAAATGTTCCATAAATCTTGGATTTTTTAGCAACTATTTGCCTTTTTTAGCAACTATTTTGGAACTTTTTTAGCACCTATTATAGTAACTATTTTGATAGTTTTTAGCAACTAAAAATCCGGTCCCTACGCATCACCGTTCAATTTCAATATTTAGGTATCTAAAATCTAGCTATTCTGGGTACAAATTTCCTCCTCCCCTTTTTCTTTTTTTTGTATTATTTATAATTTTTTCCCAACAAAAAGTTCGTTTTTATTACTTTGAATGGCCGAATGTGCGCCCTTTTCATTTGAGATTCTGCCGATGAATGCCAGGTACTGTGCCTGTCCACCACTTGGTTTGGCCGTGAACGGGTACAAATTCTGCGGCAATCCATGGTATATGTTGACTATATTGGCATTTAATGATCCATTCGTGAAATGTGACACTTGATCCTTCGAAATGGAGACCAGTTGCAGGTGCTAACAAAATTGGGGAAAATATTATTCTAAATTTGATTTACTCAACAGAGCCCATAACCAGGGTGAGGGGAATTTCACCTTGAAATCGGGGTAAAATTCACTCTCACTTTTCTGTACCGAAAGAGATCCCCCCGATTTTAGGGGAATTTTACCGGGAAACTTACCCTGAAATCGGGGTAAAATTTCTGCTTGTATCAAAAGTCGTGTCCCTGGAAATTACCCCGATTTCGGTGTAAGACTCTCCCAGAAAAACCACACTGTTAATAGTAGGTTGTGATAGTAGGAAAAAATGAATAAAAATTGGAACAATTTAAATGTTCTAAAATTAATCATTTCATAGAATTTTATGAAAAAAACTCATTTCGGGGAAATTTTACCCCGAAATTGGGGGAATTTTCCCTCTTAAGGAATTTTTGGGGAATTTCCCCCTAAAACAGAGTTTCGGGTCCATTTTATTAGGGTGATTCTTTTGGTACAATTTTCCCCTTAAAATCGAGGGGAAATTTCCAGGTAATTTTCACTGGCGATATTTCCTGGTGAAATTTTCCTGTTCTTTTGGTACAAGCTCAGAGCCCGTACCAAAAGAACAGAGAAAATTACCCAGAAAATTTCACCCCGATTTTAGGGGGAAAATGGTACCAAAAGAATTACCTAGAAATTGGGGTAAAAAGGACCGGAAATTTCGCCCTTCCTTTTTCCCTCGAAATTAATACTGTAAGAAAGCGCTAAAATGGCCATTTAAAATTAATATCTTGAAAAAAAATAAATTATTATTCCATGAAATAAATTTGAAATTGTAAATTAATTTCGGAAATGTGATTTTGTTACCAAATATTTTTATTTATTTATATCTATGCGAAGAATTTGTTCCTTTTTTCCTGCATATCGATGCGAAAGCTATTTTGTTGACAAAAACGGTACATATTTTGATTGTCATCGAAGTAGGAGTGGAATGGACAAAAATTAACATATTGTGCTAAAAGCATAAATAATTCTTACAGCTGCTCGTCGATGGGAATGTTGTTTGTCTCCTTCTTCGTAGCTTTGTTTTCGTGGTCATATTTATGGCCAGATCGCTTTTGATCAACATCATTTTTATTTTTACATTGACTCGTCCGATTTCACCATACTAGAATATTTTCTAGATGGCAGTTTTTAATAAGGCCATGCGTCTTGAACTTCTGCGCTTAGTCGAGGAGCACCAAAATGACCTTTATCCCGAAAAGGGTCGACCAAATTCTCATCAAATTTCTTCGACTGCGTGGAAAACTATTACAAATTTGATCAACAGTCAATTTAGCGGTACTGTGGTTACAGTACAACAGGTTAAGGATCAAGTCAAATATCTCAAGAAGGCAACAAAGCAAGAAATTTCTGCGGAAAAGAAGTATTCAATAATTCTCACAATGATATTTTCATTAATTTTTACAATGATATTTTCATTAATTTTTATGGGCATTTTGCAATTTTATGTTGATATTTTTTGATGCCTTAATTATGATTAATCCATATAGAATATGGCCCGATTTATGAATGTAGGCCAACAGACTAAAAAACAGCATGTTTATGTTATAAACTTTACCTGATTTGGAAGATGAAGCAATGGTAAAGCGATTCCGCTTCAATAATAATGGGATTGAATATATTTGTGGTTTGGTTCGAGAATCACTTGGTTCTGAGACGAATAGAGGATGTCCTATCCCAGTCCGAACACAGGTTGGGGTAGTATTGAGATTTATTTCATAATACATTTATATAGGTCTTGCTCTCCTTAAAATATCTGGCATCGAATAGCTTTCAAATACATGCTGGTGATACTTTTCAAATTTCACAGCAGTATGTAGTTGATATTTGCTTATTCGATAATTTGCTTTAAAGATCCGCAAGCAATATTTTAAAACGGTTCTGTTCGGCAATGTGTGAAAGGGCGGATGAATTTATCAAATTTCCACTTGACCAACGCGAAATTGCAGCAAAAAAATTGGAATTTTATGAGTATTGTTCTTTTCCGAATGTTATCGCTTGTGTAGATGGTACACGTGCTTGCGCGTTAGTTAAAAATGGCAAATAGTCGCGTTTGTTAAAAATGGCAAGTAGTTAGGAAGAAGTTGATTTCGACAGAAAAAATAAATAAATTTAATTTTATTAATGAAATCTAATAGAGATTTGGGATCCTTTATTAGTTTAACATGTACTTCGGTTTTTTGAAAAAAAATCTTGGGTAATGGGTTTTCTCAAAGATTTTTCAAATTTTCAAAGACCAGTGGCTTTTTGGAAAATTTAAAGTCTCATAATTTATACAAAAACGAGGGTTTACATGTTTTTCAACATGGATTTCGAGCTTTCGAAAAAATTTTTCTTGGATCTCATGTTATCAAGATTTTTCAAAATTTTCATAGATCTAGGACTTTTTTAAAACATCGAAAAAATTTAAGGCCTCTTAGTTTTGCAAGAAAAATATACAAGCCTGCCTCATGTTTGAAATATAGATTATTTTTAAATATAATTTTTCTGTCGAAATCAACCTCTGTCGAATCAAAGGGAACCGTCCTAGCTACTTGCCATTTTTAACTAACGCGACACTTGCCAATTTTACCAAAATGACAACTTGCCATTTTTAACAAACGCAACTACTTGCCATTTTTAACTAACGCGCAAGCACCGATGGTACACATATCAAGCTCGAGGCAATTTGATTTACCTACTTAATTTTTACAGTAATCCTTATATTCTAAGGACGTTTGTTTTCGCAGAGAAAATGTGGATGATGAACGGAGTTATGTTAATCGTAAAAGTCAATATTCAATAAACTGTTTGGGTACGGTAGATTGGCAGCTCCGTTTTTTGCATCTTACCGCAAAGTCACCTGGTTCATGCCATGACTCTGCAATATTAAGGCTAATTTTAAATGATTTCCTCGAAATAAGCCCTATTTAGATCATCAGAAATGTGGAACTTTTTTGAAAACTTGGAAGAAAATCATCCTCTTTCAAATTGTGTATTGCTTGGGGATAGTGGATTTCCGATTCGCACCTGGCTATGGACGCCGTATTTGAATCCAAATACGGCTCAACAGCGAGGTTTCAATGCCGCATTGAAGCGAGGGCGAGTTCGCGTAGAGCACGCTTTTGGTGTGTGGAAGCAGAGGTTTAGTATGAATAAAACTGGCTGCCGTTTGAAACTTGCAAATATTCCATCGGCTATTTTGACTACAGCAATATTACATAATATTGCGATCAATATGAAGATCCCTTTCCCCGATGAAGAAGGAGAAGAAAGGGGGGATGATGAAAATGGCGAAACGGAAGAAGAGGAAGAAAGTGTTGAAGATGAACCCGAGGTTGGTCTTGTAGGCGCGAGACCGACTGGTGAACGTCAAAGAAGATTAATGGGTCAACATGCTCGTGATCTAGCTTCCGAACGATTTGCTTGATGGATTTTTTAAAATATTTTTTCCTCATTTTTAATGAGACTGAAAATTGATGCTTTAATAAAGCATAGTAATTCTAATTTTTGTAAGTGGCATCATTCGAAAGATAAGAGTTCAAAGTTCAAACTATCAGAAAATATAAATTTTTACCATGTGAAAAATGTCTCTTTATTTTTTAAACAATTTTATTGCGCGGTCACCCTACTATTTGCAGGGTGGTTTTTCCAGGAGAATCTTACCCCGAAATCAGGGTAAGTTTCCGGGGACACGACTTTTGGTACAAGCAGAAATTTTACCCCGATTTCGTGGTAAGTTTCCCGGTAAAATTCCCCTAAAATCGGGGGAATCTCTTTTGGTACAGAAAAGTGAATTTTACCCCGATTTCGGGGTGAAATTCCCCTCACCCTGGTTCTTTTGGTACGGGCTCAGGGGGTGGCAAAATGCCAGGTGGCTCGGACAATTCGACAGTGAAGGACAATTGCAGGAAAAACTATATTTTAGACCCCGTTAGACCTAAAGTATAAAATGTAAAGTTGTGCAAAACTTCAAACTCTAACCTTTGGTCTTTATAGTTTTCGAATTTTCTTGAAAAGTTTTGTTATTTTTCGAAGGACCCTTTCGGGGAAATTGAAAAATTACAAAAATAATTCAAAAAAAAAATCAAAAATTATGGTTTAAAATTCTACACAACTAATCTTTTTATATTTTTGGTCTAACAATGTCTAAAATAAATTTTTCCCTACAATTTTCATTCACTGTCGAATTGTCCGGATCCGGACATGGTTACCGTCCTTGCCACCATATGAATGATTTCGGGTATTATTTTTATTATTCATAGGTAGGTACTAGGTACCGTATTTTTCCTGAATGTGGCATTCTAAAATAAGGGTTCTCCTTGATGGACCTTCGACTCCATACTTGGTTGATAAAGGAGGTGTTAAAATATTTAACGGTAATCTCTAATTAAACGGCGGTCTCTAATTTAACACTAATAAGTTTCAGTTGAGGTTGAAAAATTTAATGGTATACCGTTAAATTAGAATAAATACGGCATTAGGCATCGTACCAACTCTATTAGTTTCCCATGGGGTCTTATTTTTCAATCCCTGCGGAGAGAAGGTCTATTAGTGGTTCCGCTAGTTTCTTCAGAGGAGGTGAGACTATTGGAGGGGTGGGCTCCTAATGGGAGGTGGGGACTTAATAGAGGCAATACGGTATTAAAATTTTAAGATTCTGACAACTTGCAGAGTTTGTTGATATCCATAGAAACTTTTCTTTTTGATTTTGAGACATTTGTATTATTAACGCCAGCTATCCATTTTTAATTGCTTACTTTATTTGACCATGTTTGAACAGTCGGCTCATCGGCCAACCAATGCAAAGTAGCCACAATCTTGTTGTGATGTTTAGCATCTAATTTTGCATAGCATGGTTCCTAACAAGAATAAAATGCATTGATTTATTAATAAATATGGGACATTGTTCGGGGTATTGCCGCCGAGTTTGAATGTGGATTTGGCGATCCGTCGTTCGATATTTGGATCTATTGTCATCCAAATAATTTCCTCTCATTCCCATTTCCCATTCATTCATTTTCACCATTTCATTCGCCCCGAATACCTATAATATTGTTTTTGTTTCCCACTTTTAGGTCCCCTCTTATATTATACAATTATTGCTATTGTATTTGTTTCGTCTCCATCAATAAACTTATTGACTCAGGTCTTCATTGAATAGGGACCGAACAGACATAAAAAAAACTTGGGTAATGGTGCAGTTTACTAGTCCTAACTAGAGACCGGACTTTGGGTTCGATCGAGATTTCGATCGAGAACTAACCGAGAATCTCGGAAAATCTCGTCTCCGTCCGGTCTCTAGTCCTAACCATCATCATATGGGGCTTTATTAAATAATCAGGGTTCCGATCAGTTCTGATTTGTCAGAAATGTTTTGATTTCAGTCCTTATTTTGTCTGATTTTCAATACTTGGAAATTTTCACAAAAAAAAATATTTTAAAAGGCCCAAAAATGATCAGTTTTTCTTACAGATTCAATTTTTCGAATTTTTCTTTAAGTGTTCCTTTGCTTTACGTATCACGGTGCCAGGCCACTGTGCGAAAAGGCTTAAAATGGAAAAAGAGAAGAATGTATAATGCGAATAAGGTCTCAGAATCGTGCTTATAGTCGTGCTTTCAGGATCGTGCCAAGCCAAATTAATCGCGTTAATGAAAAATCCCAAACTCATTGCAACGCTTTATTTTAAAAAGCGAAACATTTGAAAAAATTCATACTTAATTTTAACAATCAAGACCTACACAAAAATTAAAAATTAAATTTTATTGAAAAAATTGTGCTAAATAACAAAATAAGTAAAGTGAAAGGTATTTTTGTATTTCTAGATCGAAAAACACGAAAATATGTCTGTCCAGACAAGGATGAGGATTGAGCGAAGTGTGGAGTGAAAACAAAAAAAAAACAGGAATCGTAGACGGACATGGTACTTGGTCAAAAAACAAATGGACTTTATGGAAATTAATTTTATAAAATAAATTAATATTGTTTAAAATCCGGATTGTACATATGAAATATAAAATAAATTTTTAATTTTTTCCGAATGGCAAAATGTATGTCTTATTTTAGTAATAAAAATAACCAGCAGAATTTGTGATATCGCTGTTTTTGAGCCTTTTCGCACAGTGGCAGGGCACCTTTTGGGGTGGGGGTCATTAGAGTCCCACACGTTAGAGTCCCCAGGGTAGAAAAATGTTTATAACACAGCTTACAAGCAACCTAGAGAAAACGGGCTTGGTGTCGAATCATAGGTCTAAATGTCTGCTATAAACCTGCAAAAAAATCATCTGGATTGGCCACGTAGAAAAAAAGTTATGGCCAAGATAATCATCCGTATTGGCCAACTTCCGAAAAATGTGCGTAGGTATTTTGGCCATAACTTTTTTTTACAATGGGCCAATTTGAATGGGCCTAGGCTCATTTCGTAGCTAATTATTAGCTCTATCTTTTGACAACAAAATCGTTTCTCTAGGTTTCGTTTAAACCGAGTTATAGCTTCGGGACTCTAACGTACCGGGACTCTAATGATCCAGTCCGCACCTTTTGAACTATGGGAACACTATTTTCCATTTCAATTGATTCTTCTAATCACACTATCTAGCGACTTTGCTTTCCTGATTGCTTCCCGGACAACTCGATAGTGAAGGACAATTGTAGGGAAAACTTTATTTTAGACCTCGTTAGACCAAAAATATTAAAGACAAAGATGTGCAGAATTTTAATCTCGAGCTTTTGGTCTTTTAGTTTTTTGAATTTCACAAAAAAGTGAAATTTTTCGAAATATCGAAAATAGAGGTTTTTCACGAAAATTTCGGATTTGTTCGAATTACGAAGAATTAAAAATATCAGAAGAAGAGCATAAAATTCTGCACAACTTTGCCTTTTATACTTTTAGTCTAACGAGGTCTAACATATTTTTTTCCTGCAATTTTCCTTCACTGTCGAATTGTCCGGACATGCACGCGGCTTCCCTATCTCGACCGGTTCTACGATGGCAATAATAGCCCTTGATAAACGCTTTGAACAAAGGATTTTCTGCAGCGAATTCCTTATTATTGTGATCCGCTACAGTAAAAGTAATGCACAGAGAAAAAGAAAATCAGGCAAGAATATATTTTAGTGCAACATGGATGCGCCTCATAAAATCGTGGAGCCGAAAAAAAATTTGCGATTTTCAGGATTATTTACGCTGATTATAGGTCGTTGTACTGATCACTGTACTGATTTGTCAGAAATGTTTTGATTTTTGACTTCAATCCTTATTTTGTCCTGATTTTCAATACCTGGAAATTTTCATCAAAAAATATTAGCATCATTGATTGATGAAAAATACAAAGATTAATATATAAATTTACAGAAAAATGAACATTTTCTATCCAAAATCAACGAAAATTATAATCTTTTTCAATTTTTAGATTTAAGTTTTTGCTCTCACTTCCGTGTAGTGATAATGAATGATGTCAAATTCATTAATGCGATGATTCAATTGTTCAAGTTGCCAGCTCATCAGTTCGAGTCGCCTGTTAAACCGTGTATTTGAGTCGAACTGTTCCCTGAAATTTTTAAAATTTTTCTGCTTTATACACGTTTGTACCAGGGATGTCGAAAATCGAATTTTAAAAAACGGTAGGCGGTAGACGATAGATCACAAAAAACGGTAGGACCAAAAAAACGGTAGACGATATCGGCAAAAAAGACGGTATTCGGCGGTAGACGGTAGACGGTATTTTTAAAAATTGAAAAAAATTAAAAATTTTTGAAGCTGTTCATTCATAATCAAAATTGTAAATTCGCATATTGTGGTGCAAAAACAGAAGATTCTCAACATTTTCCGTCAGTAAACACTTCCTCAAATCATCCAAAATCAATCCGGCTTTCGAGAAAAGGCATTCACTTGCAATCTTCACTTTCAACTTTTAAGAAAAAATTTCAGGGGGAATGAGGGGACGAGGTCCCCAGTGGCCCCGATAGGGGCCGAACTTTTTATCAAATTTTCTTAAGGAAATTGACCAAATTTTTGTTTTTGGTGGAAAAACTGGGGTACCCTTTTCATTCTTTTTTTGGATTTTTTCGAAATTTTTTCGAACGTACCCTTTTCATTCTTTTTTTGGATTTTTTCGAACACCGAAGCATGCGTAATTTTAAAAATGACATTTGTGATTTTTTGAATATTTCAGGTTTGTGGAAATTCTTCAATTAAAGATTTTTGAGTCTGGAAATTCTTTTTGGAGATGTATTGTCTTTGTGGATATTTCGTATATTTTTTGCATTTTCCCCTATTCGCTAAGCTAAACTAGGGAGTGGAAAAAAGCGAAATAGTGTAGATGACAGACGGCTAGACAAATATGCAGGAGAATCGTGTTGATAAAAATATTTAAATGAAGACCCGATTCTTAGGGTCATGTTGCCAGCCTAGACCCCCATTCTTAGGGGTGTATCTTGGCGGTATTTGGGGAAAAAACGGTAGACGGTAACGGTAGCCACCAAAAAGACAGTATTCGGCGGTAGACGGTAGGCGGTAGACGGTACGATCGACATCCCTGGTCTGTACTATGTTTAGATATGTTTAGGTGATCTCGAAATTCAGCATAATTTATAAGTTGGCTGCAACTAGCCGATCTTGAATCCATGATCCAAACATTTGCCAAACATGGGGGTCAGATGGTTTGAAACCAACACAACCAACTGTCAAAACTGTACGCTTGGGGGTCTACAACAATATTCTGAAAGTTCAACACATTTTGTTCATCAGAACATGGTCAAAACATCAATTGTATGTTTTTATCGATGGTTTGATGTTCGTGATGATGTTTGGACCACGATGAACAAAATGTGTTGAAACTTTCTGAATATGTTGTAGGGTGCTAGGGCGTTGAAAAAAAAAGTGCCAAATGACATAGTCTGGCCTAAAACTTTTTTGTTAGACTTGTTAGACAAAAAGTATAAAAGGCAAAATAGTTCAAAATTTCATGCTGATTCGACTGGTATTTTTATTTTTTCGAAATTCGGCCGAAAAGTTCGAAATTTGCCCGAAATACTGAAAAATGCGGTTTTTAGGGGATATTTCGAAGTTTTGGTCGAATTTCGAAAAAATAAAAATATCATTCGAATCAACATGAAATTCTGAACAATTTTGCCTTTTATACTTTTTGTCTAACAAGTCTAACAAAAAAGTTTTAGGCCAGACTATGTCATTTGGCACTTTTTTTTCAACGACCTAGCACCATGTTGTAGACCTCCCAAGCAAACAGTTTTTGCATTTGGTTTTGGGTTTCAAACCATTTCACCCCCATGTTTGGCAAATGTTCGGCTCACCGTTGCAGAATCGGCTGAAATGCAGAATCGGCTACAACATATATAAAGATACCATTCAAGGTTCGTGACCAGCTCTGCAGCGGACGTGTTTGAATCAGGAGACGCGAACAATATTACCTGAAAATTGCCAAAAAAAAAATACATTAGCTAGGTAGTTTAGATCAGAGATCGTATCGAAAAATTTCAGAAAAAAGGACATCAAAGGCAAAAATAAAGGATTTCACTGGGGGGAATTTTTCCTTTGTTCTTAAGAAAATTGGTCATTTTTAAGGCATTTCTTGAAGTAAATCCTTTATGAAAGGGTGCCTGCCGGCGGTCCCGATAGGGACCGCCGGAGAAAATTTCGAAACTTAAGTCCTTTTTCTTAAGCAAATTGGTCAGTTTTTGAATAAAATTTTCTAAAATCCAAAAATGAAGGACAAAAGGACACCTCTTGTCCAAAAAAGGACATATCAATTTTTAAAGATTGGTACCTCCCCCCCCCCCAAAAAAAGGACAAATCTTTAAAAAAAGGACAGATACGATCTCTGGTTTAGATTGGTTTTTAATAATTTATTAAGCTGTTGATTTTCAATTATGTTAGATTGACGATCCCTCGCCTTTGATGTAAATTATTTTTAAATTAATAATACCACTTAATGCGCCTCTAAACATTGTAAAACGACGTAAAGCGATCTGATGATACTTTTGAAGCTGACAACTAATTTTTTCCGCAAAATATGTACTTTGCCAGGGGAATTTTTGACGCTGAAACCGTTTCTGACGTTCGTTTTATCGTAATGCGTCACCTTACGGAACTTTTTACCGCTGATGTCAGAATTTTTTTTATTTTTCCCGGGAGTAATTTTTGATTAATGCGTCACTGGCTCAATTGCAGTTTAGCCGTCCTAAAAACTTTAACCGTCTTAAAAAAGGAATGAAAATAAGGAAAAATAGAAAAAAAATAATCTTCATCTAAGATGACTTCCCTGGGGTGATTTTTGACGCTGAACCCGATTTTGAATTTTGTTTGCATTATCCCGACTATGAACATACAGTAATATGGTATGTGAGCCATGATAAAATATGCAAAGCCGGGATGCCGCATGTAGAACCCGCAAACGAATACGGCAGATGCCGCATTATCATGTTTCTATGCTTTACTCATGTGAATTTCATTGGTAGTTTAAAAAAGGAATTCCAAAAAGGACACATTTTTAAGGACGCCTAAAAGGGTTCTGGGACGTTAAAAAACCGCCATATACTGTAGTCTGGCCAGAACTTTTTTTTAGGCTTGTTAGACAAAAAGTAAAAGGCAACATTGTTCAGAATTTTATTTTTTCGAAATTCGGCCAAAAAGTTCGAAATTTTCCCGAAATAGCAAAAATTAGGGTTTTAGGGATCTTTAGCACTTATTGGCCGAATTTCGAAAAATAAAAAATACCATTCGAATCATTTGCTTTTTATACTTTTAGTCTAACAAGTCTAACAAAAAAGTTTTAGGCCAGACTACAGCATGTGGCGGTTTTTAGCGGTAACGACCTAGCACCGCCTAAAAGTTTTTAAGGACGGCTAAACTGCAATTGAGCCGCGTCATCTGACTCATTATTTGTCGCTTACGACAAATTTTTTTCGTAAAATTTCTAAAAAAAAAATACATCCCATATTAAAATATATGTGCATAATTGGATGCTAATACATACAAAATTCATTGGGATTAATAAGTGTAAAAATTACCACAGGGAAGTCTTTTTTAGATGAGAGGGAAAAATTTAGACGCATTGTCTAATAGTGACGTCAGATGACGCATTACATCAAAAATGACGTCAGCATAGAATTCGGCGTCAAAAATTATGCTGGGAAAGTTGTTTTTAAGTGATTTTTATGATATAAAAAATTTGGGAAGAATTTTTGGAAAAAGAATTTGGGTCCTAAACTGAGTAAGTGCCGATTTGATACATAAGTGGCATCTGTTAAATAAATGATTAATTCTATTTTAAGCTCTAACCTTGTGGCCTTGCTTCACCATCTGCTCCACCAAATAATAGACGACTCGTTCAATACCACCATCGCCCTTTGGAGGCACGCTGTACACCGGCATGGAGATTTGGGCGACACGTAACGGTCTTTTGAAATTAGTGGAAGCAGTGGTCAACTCGGTGCTATGTCGTTTGGCCACAAAGTGCAAAAATAAAATAATCGTCCCAGAAAACTTTTTTCTTAGACCCGTTAGACAAAAAGTATAAAAGGCAAACTTGTGCAGAATTTCATGCTGATTCTGATGGTATTTTTAATTTTTCGAAATTCGGCCAAAAAGTTCGAAATATCCCCTAAAAATCCTAATTTTCGGTATTTCGGGAAAATTTCGAACTTTTTGGGCGAATTTCGAAAAAAAATTATACCATCAGATTCAGAATAAACTTCTGCACATTTTTGTCTTTTATACTTTTGGTCTAACGAGTCTAAGAAAAAAGTTTTCTGGGACGATTATTTTATTTTTGCACTTTTCGCCCAAACGACCCAGCACGAGTCAACTCCTGCTGCTGCAGAGGGGAGTTGAGAATAGAAGTCCCAGGGCCTCTATTGGAGAGAATACGATATATTTGGCTTTATTCAGGGTTTAACAAATATTTTATAGTAAAATATGTAAATCTATGATTAAAAGAGCAAATAAACCGTCGTTGCGCATTTTCCACAGGATTGCTGGCCAATACGCTCAAGAAAATAAGTTCTATTATGCTGACTTGCATCATAATTTCGAAATTAACTATAGAATCGCTGGATTATTAAACAAATATAAAATATAAAAAATAAAATAAAAAAACAAATGATGAGGAGTTAGAAGTGAGAAAGACAACTGAGACTCGAGACTTAGCCTAGAGAATCGGGACCGAGACTTTTTAAATTTTTCCCCAAAAAAATTTTTTTCTAAAAAATTTGAAAGGGCAGGCTGACTGGGAAGGAGGATAATGATGAGCTCAAAAAATTATTGGGTGCTCCAGAAATTTTTTTGGGAATTTACGAAAAAAAATTGGATCTAATTCTCAGGATTGATTGAGACCGTGACCCAAAAAAACGAGAAAAGTCTCGACTCGAGTCCGAGACTCTCATCAAACAGCACAAGAAAATAAATTGCTCTGAAGTATTTAGGTTGTCAGAAGTTGAGAATTAAGCCAAGAGGAATAATGATCAGAAGTTGAAAAAAGTGATCAGAATATTTAGAAAGGGAATTTTCAAAAAATGAGAAGTGATCGACCATCCGATCATTGTCCATTTTTTAAACGATGAATAATCATTTAGTAAAAAAGCAAATAGAATGAACAAAATATAGGAATTTATTGCTAAAAATCTGGAATTTTTTTAAATCGATATTTTGAAGATTAAAAGAAATTTTTTCGAAAAATCATAAATGGAAATTATCTTTTTAGGGGAATGTCTTCAAATATATGTATTGAAAAATCATTGATTTTTTCAATAAAAAATAAATTATCACAGATGCTGGTAAAAATTGTTCTGAAAGACAATGTTGGCGGCATAAAAATTTGAAATTCATCGAAAAATTAATTTTTCCTAAAAAAATCAGCCGATTTTAAAGCTCTTCCCGATCCTCCGATTTTCCCAAGCTTTGCTGCTCAATAATTTCTTCCATCCATTTGAGTTGTTCCAAAATGGCGCCGTTCGGTCAGCGATGATCGTCGAGGAAATTGACTAAAAATAAATTAAAAAAATAAATTTTGGACGGCCTAAAAAATTTCTCAGGGGACTTATTTTCTTTATTTATTTTCTAAAAATTCAAACAAAAATTCTTGGGCGGGGAAAAATTTTTCGCAAAATTTTTGAACAAAATGAACTTTCTAGTCCAAGAAAAAAAATTTCAAAAAATCCCACCAATTAGGGGGTTGCTGGACGCGTAGTTGGACGGAATGTGCGTCACGCGGATGACTGCAACGACTGCGTCGCCCGACGCCGTTGCCCAGCAACACGATGGGCGGCTCGTTGAGCAACTTGCACTGGTGCCCTTGCAGGGGGCCTAGGAGGGGGGGGGGGTCAGGGGTAAAAAATTCAGGCACTTAAAAAAACCAAAAATTTAAGGAAATAAGTAAGCAAAATATCCATTTTATAGTCGGAGGAAGCAAAAAGTTGAAAAATTTATTTGGTCTCAGAGGGTGAAAAATTGGAAATTTCTATTTTGCAAAAAAATGGGAAATTTTTTTTAAACTTATGTCTTTATGATCTGAGGCCTGAAAAATTAAGAATTTTCGATTTGCATTTTTTCAAAATATTGTGTAAATTTTGAGTTCAATTGGAAAAGATGCTCGTCCCGCGGGGCGAAGGACAAGGTAAGAAAAAACGGTGCTATGTCATTTCAGCCTAAAGTGCAAAAATGGGCGTTTCGGCTTAAAGTGCAAAAATAACATAAAAATCCCAGAAAACTTTTTTGTTAGACCTATTAGACCAAAAGAATAAAAAGAAAAGTTGTGTAAAATTTAATGCTGATTCTGAAGGTATAAAAATTTTTCTGAAATTTCCGAAAAAATGTCAAAAAAGTCGAAAATATCAAAAATTCTAGTTTTTCCGAAATATTTCGACCTTTTTGTCAGAATTTCGAAAAAAAATTATATCATTGAATCAGCATCAGGGGTGGACGCAATTGCGGATTGCGAGTTGCGGATTTTTTCGAAAAATCCGCAAAAATCCGCAATTTTAAGCACCCCTAAGGATGGCATTTTTGGAGAAATTTTTTAAAAGTTGTTTGAAAAAATTGGGGAAAATTCTTATTTTTTGAACCAAAAAAATGAAGAAAATTTGAAAGGAATGGACGTATTTTTCAAAATTTTCGTCGGCGGCCCCTGTCGGGACCGCCGACCACCGACACTACTTCATTATTCGTTCTTCTGTGACTTCTAAAGAAAATGGCTAATTTTTTTTTAAAGAAACGTTTTCGGGAAAAAAGGAAAATGATTATTTAAGCTACAAAATTGAGGATGAAACTCATCCGTTTAATATTGAGGATAATTCTGAGAAATGGCAACTTTTGGGGAAATCAGTACGAAAATTTCATTCTGCCCCTGCTACAAGCTCAGAAAGTGAACTCTTGTTTTCTTCGTTCGGAAAATTTTTACTTATTTTTTTTTAGATTTTTTAAAAAGAATTTAATAAATATCTCACTCTATCCTATTCAATTTTTTAAAAATTTTATAAAGAAAGACCAAATGAATGAGGGGTGCCGGCGGCCCCGAGAGGGGCCGCCGGGGAAATTTTTTTGAAATAATGAATTTTCCTAAGGAATTTGAGTCTTCTTTTTTTCATTTTTGGTAAAAGCAATTTTTAGCAATTTTGAGGATTCGGCAGAAAAATTTTAAAAATTGTAACTTCCTTCTTATGATTATGCCCTATTTATTATGTAGGTTAAGAGATCAGATAGGTTCATAATGCAAAAGTATGTAATTATTATGGACATGGCCTATAGGAAATTTCCAAAAATGATCATTTTTCAGAAACAGTAAATTCAAATACATATTAAAAAATTAAAAAAGATTTATGATATTATTTTTCAAAATTTTTTTTTGTTTTAATATAGGGAAATTTTTTTTCAAAAAATTGCGGATTGCGGAAATTGCGGCCTTTTTTGGGTTGCGGATTGCGGAAATTGCGGCCTTTTTGGGTTGCGGATTGCGGTTTGCGGATGAAAAATTTTGATTGCGAATTGCGGGTCGCGGATGAAAAAAATCCGATTGCGTCCAGCCCTGGTGCTAGAGCTTTAAAAATGGTGCCAAATGTCAAAATTTTGGCTGGATAACTTTTTTAGGCGGTACTTGTGCAGTTTACGTGCACAATTTTTCAACTTTCTGAAAAACGAAAAAAAACCCAAACCAAAAATAGTACTTGTCTAAAAATGAGTTCCCCGGGGTAAATTTTGACGCTGAATCCGATTCTGGCGTTCATTTTGACGTACTGCGTCATCTAACGTCACTTTTTGACGTTGGCGTCAAAAAATTTTTTTTGAAATTTTTTCCATGGAGTAATTTGGATGCAGAATTCAGTTCCTGATCTTCCATTTTGACATTCTATGCCATCAAAAATGCGTTTTTGATGTTGACGTTGAATTTTTAAATTTTTACAAAAATTTCAAATAAAAATTTTTTTGACGTCAGCGTCAAAAAATGACGTTAGATGACGCAGCATGTCAAAATGGACGTCAGAATCGGACTCAGCGTCAAAAGTTATCCGTGGGGAGTCACTTTTATTTGATTTTACGAAAAAATAAATTTTCGCTTTTCAAAAAATTGGAAAATTGTGCACGTAAACTGCACAAGTACCTTTTAGGCTTCCTAGGCCAAAAGTATAAACGGCAAAGATATATCGAATTCAATTTTAGGCATGGCGGTCATTTTATTTTTTTCGAAATTCGGCCAAAGTTCGAATTTTCCGAAAAACCCTATTTTTCGACATTTTCTAAAATTTTTGAATTTTTTGGCCGAATTTCGAAAAATTAAAAAAAAAATCTGGGTACTTTTTTCGGTTTGTATCTACTTTTGACCCCCCCCCCAAAAAATTAATTTTTTCATGTTTTTTTAAATACCTTCCCTAGGGTATTTTTGACGCTGAATCCGATTCTGATGTCCATTTTGACCCAAAGCGTCATCTGAACGTCATTATCTTACGAAAAAATGTCGTCAGCGTCAAAAAGTGGCGTCAGATGACGCATTTGGTCAAAATAGACATCAGAATCGGATTCAGCGTCAAAAACTACCCCAGGGAAGTCATTTTAAAGGAATTTACGGAAGAAATATTTTTGACGTCAGCGTCAAAAAGTGACATCATATGACGCATTGGGTCGCAATTTATCAAATAAATTACGAAGCGTGAAATTTTTCAGCTCTTCCATTATTAACTCTATCTAAAAACAATAATAAAATGAAAATTTTATCAATATTTTTCATAAAAATTTTGGGGGGTCAAAAGTAAATACAAACCGAAAAAGTGTCAAAATCTGCACCATTTTGCTTTTTATACTTTTACCTAGCAAGCTTAGAAAAAAGTTTTCGGCCAGATTGGCCCACTTGGTGGTTATTTGTTAACTCCCTATTAGCACACCGTATGGTGCTGGGTCGTTTTGTAAAAAATATCAAAACCCAATTCGTTCTCCAAAAACTTTTTTTGTTAGACCCGTTAGACCGAAAGTATAAAAACAAAATCGTGTAGAATTTTATTCTCTATCTGCTGGTATTTTTAGTTTTCCCCAAATTCGAACAAAAAGTTCGGAATTTTCGTGAAATGCCCTCTTTTTTGATATTTTCCATAAATTTCGAACTTTTTATTCGAATTTCGAAAAACAAAAAATATCCGAAGATAGAGGATAAAATTCTACACAACTTTGCTTTTATACTTTTGGTCTGATGGGTCTAACAAAAAAGTTTTTGGAGAACGTATTGGGTTTTGATTTTTTTACAAAACGACATAACACCCACCGTATTAAGTTGACAGAAGTTGAGAATTAACGCCAAGAGAAATAATGATCAAAGGTTGATGGATGATCATCCTCTGGAGCAAAGTGATCAGAATAGATATGTATGTATGTAGGAATAGTGGGGTACATTTTCAAAAAAAAAAATGAAAAAGTGATCGACCCTTCTATAATTGTCCATTTTTTTAATCGATGAACAATCATTTTGTAGAAAAGCAAATCGGAAGATCAAAATAGAGGAATGCGAGGCAGGGTAAATCGTTCTATGAGCAAAAGCATGTCATTAGGACCCCAGGGGTCTTATTTTTCTATCCCGCTGCAAGGGGGGGTCTATTACAGCAGGAGAGGGGACTACTAATTGGGGAATTCGGAATTTTAGTGAATTATTAATACCTTCAAATATAGTGAGAAACACATTGATTTAAAAAAAATAACTTATCACAGATGAGGGGAAAATTTGCTGAAAGACAATGTTGGCGGCGGTACAAAAATTTTTTGAAATTCGTCGAAGAAAAATTATTTTTTCGTAAAATCAGCCGATTTTAAAGCTCTTCCCGGTCCTCCGATTTTCCCAAAGTTGTTGTTCAATAATTTGTTCCGTCCATTTGCGTTATTCCAAAATGGCGCCGTTCGGTCAGTGATGATCGCCGAGGAAATTGGCTAAAAATAAATTTAAAAAATGAAAATTTTGGACGAAAAAAATGAAAATTTTTGGATTTCCCATTTGGTTTTTGTTTGGACGGATACAAAGAAATTTTGGACGGATACAAAGAACTTTCTACATTTTTCCAAAAAATTTAAAAAATTTCTCATCAAAAACAGGCTAGTTTTTTTCTCTAAGGGCAGTTTTTATTATTATGGAATTCGCCACCAAAAAAAAAATTTTTTTCGAGTGGATTAGAAACTTCTGCTCTCTCAAGCCGAAGACTGTGCCATAATCCACTCGGCCACCCAACCCCTGAATTGTTGGCAGTTCTTTTCGCCGGTTTCTCCTGATTTTCATTCTAATCCCCAAGGCTGTAAGAAGTTGGTTAGATTCAGGGCTGAAAAAATTTCGGCCCCGGGATAATTCGACAGTGGAGAATTTGACAGTGAAGGCCTTGTGCTCTAGCAACTTTTCCGGGCCCCAAGGAAATTGTTTGGATGATGAAAAATATTTTTCGCAAATTTTTGAATATTAAATCTAGACCCCCTGAAAAATAGCAAAAAAAAAAGTTCCCACCAGTTAGGGGGCTGTTGCACGCGCAGTTGCACGGAGTGCGCGTCCCGCTGCGGGTGGCCGCAACGACTGCGTCGTCCGACGCCATTGTTGCCGCTGCAGTTGCCCAGCAACACGATGGGCGGCTCGTTTAGCAACTTGCACTGGTGCCCTTGCAAAGGGCCTATTGTTCGGGAAAATCGGAAATTTTATTAAATCCAAAATTTGATAAAACGGTCAAAAATTATAGGGTCAAAATTTTGAAAATCAAGAAATCGCAAAAATCATAGGAAAACTCATGAGGTAGTAGTTAAAAAAATACCGTATTTCCTCTGATTTAACCTCCAGGACTTAAATTTTTCAACCCCCTCTGAGAGGAGGGGTTTACT
>LDKF01001114.1:5006-16518 GCA_001026735.1 Rotylenchulus reniformis
TATAAACTGTAAAAATATGTAGAAAATTATTATTGAATTTTCAGCCTTTTTAATTTTTGGAATTTCTATTAAAATTTTGTAAGTTTTTTGACCTTCATAAAATCGTTTAGATTCAAGAAGTTCGTAATATTTTTAAAATTTTCAAGGAAAACCGAAAAAATAAAACTGTTAAAAAAATAAACATTATTTTCTGCATATTTTTGCCTATTTAGGTCTACCCTTATAAAAGTTTCTAAAATTGGTCGAGAAATGTGGCGGCTTTAGCACCGATGACCCGCGTTTAAAGCACGTGGAAAAAATATTTTAAAAATTGATTTTCTCGCTAAAACATGAGTGGATCGCTCTATGGGCACGATTTTCGAGTATCATAATTCAAAGGCTATCTAATCGTATATCAGTTATATTTTTCCTGCTTCTTTGAAAAAACACAAGTTGTGTACGTTCCTTGTTAGTGATCTAAGTAGAGTTCTAGTTCTAAGATATGCAGTGCGAATTTTAAAAATTTAAAAAAATGATTAAAAATTTTTTTTAAATGATTTAAATAATAATAATATTTTCCAAATACAGATGGCTGTATGGGAGGTTGAAGTACCAGCCACAGCAAAGGGGCCAACCAGCTGTGCAGGTCGCCAATGCTAATGTAATGTTTGCCGCCGGCAGCCCCGGCCCGGAATGAACGCACAATTTGCTGATTTTCACGTTGTTGATCAATGAAGGGCTGAAATCATAAAAACAATAGAAAAAATCGAAATTTATTGTTTTTACCAATGCCGACAGAATAAATTGAAGTCGGCGAGACACGTGAACAGCACAGTGAAAATGGACGAGCAAAAGTGCGAAGGCGGGATAGCGAGCGAGCACAAAGTGTTGGCCCCGTTGAATGAGGTTCTGTAGACGATCTAACTGGGAGTAGAGCGAGGACACGAAAAGGCACTGAAAGGACGAAAGGACAATTTGAAGGATGATCAGAAGAAAGCCGAATTGATCAGTTGGCATAAATGACCTGGGCAATGCTAAGCTTGAGCACCGTGGCGAAGTTGTTGAATACCAACTGTTGGAGTCGGGTGAAGTCGTCGTGGGGCAACTGGCCAAAAAGGGTCAGAAGAGTGCGAGCCCGATGGGATGGCGGGTGCACAACGCCACGACTAAATTGGAAAATTTTTGATTCAAAAAATATTTCCAAGGATCACTTGTCTTCGTGGAAGTCCAACGTGAAAATGGCCGAAAGTGTGGTGAATATGGATGCTGTCACAGCTGTGTTAACTGATGTGGGCACATCAATCGCGACCCCAACATTGGTAATCGGAAAAATCAGAATTTGGATAAAAATGAAAGGATGTACCCTCGCTTTCGCTGCCGAATTTTTCCCTGTCATGTGATTTTTAAGAGAGAGAACGGGAAAATGGCGGCGAAATTTTTGATTGTAACTGCTTCTGCATGACTTACCAAGTTTGCGTTCGCTATGGTCTGTTTGGCATTCATAGAGTTGAACTGGAGGGTGTTCAGACAAAGCCGGATGTCGTTGCCGTGGGTTTGGAGCAGTTCGGCCAGCTGTTCCCGCCCAATGTGCACACCTTCGGAATGGCAAATCTGAAAAGAATAAAAGTTTGCTTTTTTTAACCAAAATTCACCTGTTCCAATCTCCGCTGCATTCTCTCCCGGTTGCACTGTTGGACCCGGATAGCCAATGCATTGGTGCGCAACTCGCGCAGTGCCGGCGCATTCCAAAGACTCGCACAGGTACAGATCACGGGACGACGACGGACGGCGGAGGACGAAGAGGCACCGCGAGATCGACGGACCCAGGCACAAAGAAAATGGATCTAAAGGGAGAGAAAGTCAAAAATCGAAGTCCAATCCAAACAAATTTGACCATTTCGGAAGGGGCTTGATCCACATCCTCAATGATAAAACAGGGGGAACGAGCATCGGTGGATGATGTGTTGGACGGGGAAATTGCCAAATTGCGGAAAAATGTATCGATCCCAGTGGTATTGGTGGCATTTTCCAGGCGGGACTTGAGTTCCGCGACATTCTGAATTTCGCTAAAAGTGGTAAATGTGAAAACAATTATTTGAACATAATTATACCAAAGAGGGATCACCACCGGGTTGTAACCAGCCTGCAAAGCAGCCACCCTGGCCAAAGAGGATTTGCCCACTCCGGATGGTCCGTATAAGGCCAAAATCTCAACAAAATACCATAAAAAATTATTAGAAATTCAAAAATTTCACTTTTTGCTTGGGAAATTGAACCGCCGCCGAGCCGGCACTCGATTTACTTTGCTCCATTTCCAACGATGCTCGATCCCGGACATCCAATTGGTCCCAAAGCGATGTTGTGGACGGAGTTGTCCCACTCCGTTGAATTTGTCCCCTTTGGGGTCCGAACACATAATCGGCCCAAAGACGGAGCCATAAAAGTGCTGCAATGATAGCATTTGAACAAGCAAATACGCAAATTTCCCATCACAAAACCCACTGATTCGGTTGGATTCCTAAATATGTGAATTTGGATCTTGTGGAGTTGGATGGGATTCTCACATCCTCCGTCAACAACTCCAAAAAGGACTTTGGTGCATATTTGTCCGTCCAAAGGACCGCATTCCCATGTTGTCTGTTCTCGTGGCTTTCCGGATACCCTCCGTCTATCGCCATTTGGACTTCCTCCGCCCCTAAATCCCGCAATGTTCCTTTCTTGCTTTTCGTCCTTACCCCGTCCCTGCTGCTTTTGTTGTACTGCTTCCATTCGTTGCATCTCCCGTTCTCGTGCCCTCTCCTCCGCTTGCATCAATTTGGCATGGAATATGATGTCATCCTCCTCGTCCTTTTGGCCATTAATTAATATTTGTCCTATAAATGGTAATTGATGATCTCCAAATTTATTTTTTCGGATTCGCACCTTTTTCTCGGCGGCGAATGCTCACATATCGCCGGGTTGCGCTGTCCACCGAGTTGATGCCCCACCACACTTGTCCGTTCATCGGCGGCAGTTTCAGCAGTTTGCTCCGCTGTATTCCGCTCGGCAATTCCGCTTAAATTCTCAGATTTTTTCCCCATTTTCCCTCCTTTTCCCCACTTTCATTCGTTCCTCTTTCTTCCGTCCTTTTCAGTTTCTTCGGTTGATTAGCGGCCATTCTCGCCGACAAAATCCGCATGGTTGCCCGTCCAACTGCCTCCTCCACCATCGTTCGGCGTCGCTTCGCCGCCTGTTCCTCCTCGCCAATGCGCAAGTGCCAATCTGAGAAATGAGTGTCAATGTGTTTTACGAATAAAATTATAAAATTCCATTACATCCGTCATATTAAATGGATTATTTAAAAAAAACATGCAATTTATCCCTTCCCTGAATGTCGATTCACTTACCGATCGGCGAGTAATTGCTGAACACGGACTCCCTCGGCCCCCGCTTTCTGTTTGCCAAATCTTCCAAACAGTTTCCGCCCCTCCCCTTCTCTTGGGGGGCTTTCAGCTTCCCCTCCCCCTCTCCATCGTTCTCATCCTCACTAAATTTTCCATTTTTCTGCCAAATTTCCCATTTCCCGCACCCTCTCCCCCTCCCACCTCAACTCCGGCCACACTTCCTCCCCCATGTCCTTCTCCCTCTCTTCCTTCTCCCCCGCTTCCCTTTCATCCTCGTAGGCCAATTCTCCGAAGGCATCATCGTTATCCCCAAAAAGCGCCATTCGAAAATGTTAATCAACGGTTTAACATCAGAAAAAGCAGATAAATAGGTAATGAGAAAGGCATAAACGAGATTAATCAAAATGGAAATGGCAAATTAAAACCAATTTATTCTCCTCAATCACGTCCAAAACTAAACAGAATAAAAATAAAATTTTTGAACGAAATGGGTCCTACATATTACATCTTTTTGGGCTCATTAGCTTAAATTATTATTAAAAAGATATATTTTCCAAAAACTTTTTTTAATTTTTTAATTGGGGAAATGCAAAATTTGCGCAAATTGTTTAATCCATGAAGATGGGGTTAGGGGAGAGGAGAGAGGGCTTTGTGGGGTGTTATAGATCTATTGTTTTTTCTACGCAAAAGTTGGAAATGAATTTTTTATTTGAAACGAAAGAAAGTGTTCGTTGAAATGAGAGAATGCTCATGAAAAAGTGTTGAAGAAAACGAAAAGAGTGCTCATGAAAAAGAAAAAGAGTGCTCATTGGTATTGTAGCACGTTCGCTAACTTTTGGGTAGAAAAAACAATAGATCAGTAGATTGTGAGATAGCCTGAATGAGGAAAGAGAATGGAAAATGGAGAATGATGTGGTGGCAAAAGGGTTTTGTGGGGGGGGGGGGGCTGAAAAGTTTAACAATTAATTATATGTACAATTGAGCTCTAAACATTCAAACAGAAAAACAGTAACAAATTTAGTAAAATGTGTGTAAAAAAAGAAAAGAAAACAATTATTTTGTTGGTTTCAAGTCCAATTATTGGTAAACTTCATGAATGATGGAGAGCAACAAAACAACAAAATAAACCAACGGGAGATGGATGGCTAGATAAGGAGGGAGGAGCATGGAAAAAGGGGGAAGGTATCATTTTTACAAAAGTACAATACGAGGGGATGGATTCGAGACAGGAAATAAACAATCCCTTCCATTTTTAAATTCCATGCTAAAACCACAGAATTTTCCATAATATCGGGGACTGGTTGGTGATTTAATAAATTGTCAGGAAAAACAATGCGAGAACGTTATATTGTGAGTGTTTGGGGGTGGATGTGACGACTGATAAGACCATCATGGAATAAATTTTCTGTGGTGCATAGATTGATGGATGTGATTTTTAAAATTTCAGAACAATTTTTGATGGAGAAAACATCAAAATTGATCAAAAAAATGGACAAAGATGTGGGAATTTATGGAAAGAAGTGGAGGAAGGAAGGAAGGAATAAAGTTTAATTCGTAAAGATTATGATGATGATCTTTGGGGGAAGTGGGAGAGAGTGAAGATGGAGAGAAGAGTGATAAAAAAACCATTAGTGTTGGTAGATTGGGATGTATTGGGTAGATTACAGTCGGATCGGGAGGGAAAGGACAGGGTTGGATCAATCTCCTCCTCTTTCATCTCACCCTTCCGAACATCGCCACCATCCCTCTATCTCGTCCTTCAGTACCCCTGCTGATTGCTCTGCCGGTATTGCTGTCCTCCGCCACCGCCCCCGTCTCGCCCGCCGGCAATCAGGTTGCTGGTCTTGTCCGCCGATAGGGAGAGCATCCCATCGAAGTCGAAGGTCGGGATACTCACCTTCAGACGATATGTCCCATTGGGCTCCTGTTTATATTCAAAACATTGATTATTTTTCCCACACCAAAGCTACCTTTTTGCAGGCATCGTAAACAGCCTGGACATCAGCCGAAGTAGTCAGGTCGATGAAGCCGAATGCGCTCTTGTATTCACGACGCAATGAATTGGGCTTAATGCCCACAAATTCAACACCGTCCGTGATGGCTGAAAACAATGTGGATTTAAATCCAATTTTACCTGGTAAGAATGAGACGACTTACAAAGAATCTGGCGCATAAGTTCTTGTTGGCCCTGTTTGAATTCCACAAAACGACCGGGCTTTGAGAGTTGGCTAAAGTAAATTCGGTGGGGCCAATCCTTGCGCGGCGCCACATTGCCACCAATGGCCATGGAAGGCAGTGGCGGCGACGGAGTTTGTTGACCTCCGGCAATGCCATCCGATCGATGTTTGATCACTTCGTCGGTGCCGTCGCGGTGTTGGTGTGGCATAGGTTTTGTTTTCTGAGCTTGGGGCACCGTCTTTTCGGCTACTATTTGAGTAGATGCCACAGCAGCGACATTTCCGGTGTTGTTGTTGATTGCATTATCATACACTAAAAAGTTAAGATCACATTATAATTTTAATCGCGAGTAATTTGTAAGTATTATCGATAAAAAAATTACTTATTAATATCCCCGAATTGCTCACCCTTTTGATGTTGCAGGGTTCTTGGAGGATGTTGGGGTTGTTGCGATTGTGTTTGGTTTTTCACAGCGGCTGCGATGGCCGCATAAGATCCACCACCAACAGTTTTAGGTTTTGCGACGGCTACGACTTGTTGCACGGTTGCTGGCGGTTCCGAAGGAACAACCTTAGATTCTTGAGAAAGCGCGGAAAGCTCCGTGGCAGGGCTATTCGAAAACTGATGAGCAGAAGCCAGTTCATCGTTTTTCGGCATTGATGGTATCCCGGAATCATCAGATGACTTCTCCTCGACATTCATCGGCAGAGTTGGTTTTGCCGTCGGTTCCTCGGCCTTCGCAAGTTCCATCGGTGGCTTTGGCTCTTCAAGAGATTGCTGCAGATGATGGTATTGCTCGCCGCTGCCGCCGTTCACCATCGACGATGGATCCATGTTGCCATTTTCCAATGGAAGCTGCTGTTGTTGTTCAACAGTCGGCGGACTTGGAATTGCATTCCCCACATTGTTTGCCGGGCTGTACTTCTCACCGGCGGTGATCAGAAATGCGATGTCCAACCACTAAAATTACATTATTGACACAAGTGATCGTTTTAGGACTCATTTCCATACTTTTAGGACTCATTTTTGAAAAGGAGTCAAGGAGAGTCTTTGTCGCAAAGGGATGAATGGGTTGGAGGGAGATGGAAAAAGAGAGAAAAGGCGAGACAAAAAGAAATGCATAAATCTCGAGCAAAACTTAGCGACCGTACCCTCAACTCGCAATCAAGCGACTGAAAAGCTCAATTGTAATATTGAGTGACTAAAAACAAATCACAATTTTGCATGCAACATGTTTTTTCAATTTTTGATAATTACTGTACAAGGAGTCTTTAAACTTAAGTAAGCTGAAATTTATTTTTTACTGCGATCTAATGAATGTTTATTCGGAAATATACCTGGAATACGTCACTCTTCACGTATAGAACGGTTGGAGTTTGATGGGCCAACACGATGGTTTGGACGAAACGACGAGGTGAAACAGTTCCGCCATTTTGTTGGCCTTTCAGCAGGGTCAACTCCCCGCACACCTGGATCACCTTAGCATCGTCTCCTTGCACCGACAAAGACACAGCTTTAAGCGAGTAGAAACGTGCCTTGCAATCCTTTAGAGAGAAAAATTTTCGGTATAATTATTACAAATCATTAATTGGAGATAAGAACAACCTGGAAGTTAATTTCGTCAATTGCTCGTTGGATGTTCTGCAAAAGTAACAATAAATAAATAAATAAATGTTTAAAATTAACCTCGCGGCCCGTCTCCTCCACCTCCCCATGCACAAAGCGCGAGTCATCTCCGTAAAAGATGCCGGCTTCACCAGGGCAATCACTCAACTTGGTGTAGTACTCCTTCAGGAAGAGACGGGCCAATCCTGGAACGCAAATTGAAAGTTCCAATTTTATTTTGCCTTTAAACACGCCATACCCATCAGATCTCCGTTCTTGTTGTTCGCAAAATCCTTTGTCGGCATATGCGCGGTCGAGTCAGTATTGGCAGCAACATTCCCTGCAATCGGCCCGTTTGGCGCAGCGGCGATGTCGTTTTCTTTCTCCACCATTTTCATATCTATTGTTTCAAAGGGCGTAAAATGACAGTAGGGAAAAGTCACACTCACAAATAAAATATCGGGCTCTAAAAATTATATTTATAATGCAACAAAATAACAATGAAGGAGATGTAACATAACACTTAACAAATGAGTCCAAAATTTCTTCGGTCGGCCCTTATCGGTATCGGGACCGTTAAAGGGATCAAATTCTCTAAGAAAAATGGTGTAAATTTTTTTATAACGCTTGACCGCCAGTTTTCTCGTCATCTTCAGCGACCCTAAGTTTAGTCCACTGAATTTTTTCTAGCATATCACTTCATTCAGCTTCTATATTAGCCGAGCGATGATGCGAAATGCCTGACAAGGCCAAAGTTAATTTTTAATGTCACTGTACAATGCAGAAATTTATGCCAAAAAAATCAGCATTTTTGGAATTACATAAGAATAAAAATTTGGGGGTACTTGTTAAGTTTACCCCCCCTGGCCAAAAAATTATTTTTTTCTGACAAAATTAACAATTCGAGAAACAATCCGGGGCTTTTCACATGCGATTAGCTCGAATCTTAGTATAAGTTTTGACATATTTTATACGCAAAATCTAAGATTTTTTCGTCAATGTATTGTATATGTATGTGTTTNGTGGATTTAAATCCAATTTTACCTGGTAAGAATGAGACGACTTACAAAGAATCTGGCGCATAAGTTCTTGTTGGCCCTGTTTGAATTCCACAAAACGACCGGGCTTTGAGAGTTGGCTAAAGTAAATTCGGTGGGGCCAATCCTTGCGCGGCGCCACATTGCCACCAATGGCCATGGAAGGCAGTGGCGGCGACGGAGTTTGTTGACCTCCGGCAATGCCATCCGATCGATGTTTGATCACTTCGTCGGTGCCGTCGCGGTGTTGGTGTGGCATAGGTTTTGTTTTCTGAGCTTGGGGCACCGTCTTTTCGGCTACTATTTGAGTAGATGCCACAGCAGCGACATTTCCGGTGTTGTTGTTGATTGCATTATCATACACTAAAAAGTTAAGATCACATTATAATTTTAATCGCGAGTAATTTGTAAGTATTATCGATAAAAAAATTACTTATTAATATCCCCGAATTGCTCACCCTTTTGATGTTGCAGGGTTCTTGGAGGATGTTGGGGTTGTTGCGATTGTGTTTGGTTTTTCACAGCGGCTGCGATGGCCGCATAAGATCCACCACCAACAGTTTTAGGTTTTGCGACGGCTACGACTTGTTGCACGGTTGCTGGCGGTTCCGAAGGAACAACCTTAGATTCTTGAGAAAGCGCGGAAAGCTCCGTGGCAGGGCTATTCGAAAACTGATGAGCAGAAGCCAGTTCATCGTTTTTCGGCATTGATGGTATCCCGGAATCATCAGATGACTTCTCCTCGACATTCATCGGCAGAGTTGGTTTTGCCGTCGGTTCCTCGGCCTTCGCAAGTTCCATCGGTGGCTTTGGCTCTTCAAGAGATTGCTGCAGATGATGGTATTGCTCGCCGCTGCCGCCGTTCACCATCGACGATGGATCCATGTTGCCATTTTCCAATGGAAGCTGCTGTTGTTGTTCAACAGTCGGCGGACTTGGAATTGCATTCCCCACATTGTTTGCCGGGCTGTACTTCTCACCGGCGGTGATCAGAAATGCGATGTCCAACCACTAAAATTACATTATTGACACAAGTGATCGTTTTAGGACTCATTTCCATACTTTTAGGACTCATTTTTGAAAAGGAGTCAAGGAGAGTCTTTGTCGCAAAGGGATGAATGGGTTGGAGGGAGATGGAAAAAGAGAGAAAAGGCGAGACAAAAAGAAATGCATAAATCTCGAGCAAAACTTAGCGACCGTACCCTCAACTCGCAATCAAGCGACTGAAAAGCTCAATTGTAATATTGAGTGACTAAAAACAAATCACAATTTTGCATGCAACATGTTTTTTCAATTTTTGATAATTACTGTACAAGGAGTCTTTAAACTTAAGTAAGCTGAAATTTATTTTTTACTGCGATCTAATGAATGTTTATTCGGAAATATACCTGGAATACGTCACTCTTCACGTATAGAACGGTTGGAGTTTGATGGGCCAACACGATGGTTTGGACGAAACGACGAGGTGAAACAGTTCCGCCATTTTGTTGGCCTTTCAGCAGGGTCAACTCCCCGCACACCTGGATCACCTTAGCATCGTCTCCTTGCACCGACAAAGACACAGCTTTAAGCGAGTAGAAACGTGCCTTGCAATCCTTTAGAGAGAAAAATTTTCGGTATAATTATTACAAATCATTAATTGGAGATAAGAACAACCTGGAAGTTAATTTCGTCAATTGCTCGTTGGATGTTCTGCAAAAGTAACAATAAATAAATAAATAAATGTTTAAAATTAACCTCGCGGCCCGTCTCCTCCACCTCCCCATGCACAAAGCGCGAGTCATCTCCGTAAAAGATGCCGGCTTCACCAGGGCAATCACTCAACTTGGTGTAGTACTCCTTCAGGAAGAGACGGGCCAATCCTGGAACGCAAATTGAAAGTTCCAATTTTATTTTGCCTTTAAACACGCCATACCCATCAGATCTCCGTTCTTGTTGTTCGCAAAATCCTTTGTCGGCATATGCGCGGTCGAGTCAGTATTGGCAGCAACATTCCCTGCAATCGGCCCGTTTGGCGCAGCGGCGATGTCGTTTTCTTTCTCCACCATTTTCATATCTATTGTTTCAAAGGGCGTAAAATGACAGTAGGGAAAAGTCACACTCACAAATAAAATATCGGGCTCTAAAAATTATATTTATAATGCAACAAAATAACAATGAAGGAGATGTAACATAACACTTAACAAATGAGTCCAAAATTTCTTCGGTCGGCCCTTATCGGTATCGGGACCGTTAAAGGGATCAAATTCTCTAAGAAAAATGGTGTAAATTTTTTTATAACGCTTGACCGCCAGTTTTCTCGTCATCTTCAGCGACCCTAAGTTTAGTCCACTGAATTTTTTCTAGCATATCACTTCATTCAGCTTCTATATTAGCCGAGCGATGATGCGAAATGCCTGACAAGGCCAAAGTTAATTTTTAATGTCACTGTACAATGCAGAAATTTATGCCAAAAAAATCAGCATTTTTGGAATTACATAAGAATAAAAATTTGGGGGTACTTGTTAAGTTTACCCCCCCTGGCCAAAAAATTATTTTTTTCTGACAAAATTAACAATTCGAGAAACAATCCGGGGCTTTTCACATGCGATTAGCTCGAATCTTAGTATAAGTTTTGACATATTTTATACGCAAAATCTAAGATTTTTTCGTCAATGTATTGTATATGTATGTGTTTCTGTATCACATTCCATGTGCCAATGCATCATCGCTTTTAAACGGTTTTATTATTATTATGATCCATTTTGACCGTGATCATTTTCCTTTGACCACTTATTTATATACCATAATTATGTATCAGTGCCTAGTCAGGGGCCCTCATAATCGGATAAATGAATTGAATTGGAGGTACTTGTCGGGTTTGTGTCTCAAATTTGACCCTCAAAATTTTGGGGTAAATTTTCATTTTTTGTGAAAAAAAATTATTTACCGCGGGGTAATTTTTGACGCTGAATCTGATTTTCATCAAAAAAAATTTTTTGACGTCAACGTCAAAAAGTAACGTCAGATGGCGCATTACGTCAAAATGAACGTCAAATTCGGATTCAGCGTCAAAAATTACCCCTTGAGGGAAAAATTATACAAAAATAAATTTGAAAAATTTTCCGCAAAACTTTGGGGGTCAAATTTGAGACACAAACCCGACAAGTACCGAATTGGATGATTTTTTGCCAAGTAACCATTTTTTGCAGAACAAATTCCGTTTTTAGCCTTTTATCAATTTTCACATAAATTACACTAGTTATAGTTACTTTATTATACCTTCATCTTTGATCCCATATCCACGATAATGCCAGGCCCGTAACGAGCCCGACCTTTCGGGGGGGGGGG
>LDKF01001114.1:16618-37130 GCA_001026735.1 Rotylenchulus reniformis
GGGGGGGGGGGCGACGAGTAAAAAAAACGGTTCGGCGGCCCGCCGCCGGAGAATTTTTTTTACGAATTTGTCTGTTTTTGTACAGAAATTTGATCATTTTTTGTTTTACCAGGTAGAACAAGTATTTAGGGTGGCGGTGGCGGCGGCCCCGATAGGGGACGCCGGAGAAAATTTTGAAAATTTAGATGAAATCAACAGGGGACCCTTATGAAAAATTTGTCGACTTTGCGTTTCGGGGGGGGGACAGTTGCCCCCCTTGCCCCTCCTCGTTACGGGCCTGCCATAATCTAGTCCATGGATTTTTCTTTGTTCAATAATAATTTTATCTGCAAAAAATGATTACTTGACGAAAATCTTGAATTTGCATTGAGATATGTCAAAACTGATACCAGATTCGAGCTCGCAAGTCAATGAAATGTGAAAACCCCCGAAGCACTTTGCATTGTTAAATTTTTGGCCCCGGGCCCGGGGTAGACTTAAAAAGCACCAACTTTGGCTATTTTTGAAGCGGGGCGGAAACATCCCCCACCATAAAAAACCTGTACATAAATGATATATAAACATAAATATGAATGAAAAATGAATGAATCAAAAAAAAGAAAGGAAGATGGATGATACAAAAATAAAAATATTCTTGAGTAGAGAAAAAGTTGATGTGTAGGGAAGAGAAAAAGAAAAGGAAAGGATGGAAATACAATAAAAAAAAAGAAATGAAAGAAGTGCCGAGATAGAAAAAACATTTGAAAATCAAACAATCCAGTCGGAATTTTTTCTTATTCAAGTTGGCACTCAATACTTTTAATTTGGGATTCGGAAAGGATACTGCATTCGCCATGGCGTAGTCCAAGTTTTTTTTCCAGTCAAGGTTTTTCAATCGGTGTCCATAAGTCCAAACAAAAACAATATGACTCTTGTACTATACCACAAACATTGATATTTTGCATATTTTTTCCACTCATTAATACCTTCTGCTGTTACATAGTACATTTTTTTGCCATCTGTGAAATTCGAGTCGGATTCCCTATTTTTCAGTGAGTTTAATGTTTAATCTGTAATCCGCTCGACTCGACATGCTTTCACAACCTTGTTCATTTGTTTTAAAACGTGTAATCCATCTTAATTGTTTATACCCTCGTCGTTTTTTCGGGCTATTGACACAATTGTCCTTTACTACTTCGCAAACGATTTTCCTCCTGAGGTCTTATTTCATATTAAATTCTAAGTCCAATTAACTTTTAGAATCCGTCCATTCCGTGTCCCAATCAGCAACAATTTCTCATGGCAACAACCTCTGCCAATTTGTTGGCACTGCGGAAAGACTGTTCGGCAACGGGTCGACCGCGTACTGTGCGTTCACTGCCGACGTATTCAGCCACTTCCTCCGCACATTGACTATTTCGCCTATCTTGGCTTTGACGACCCAAATTTTACCATTGATAGTAAGGAACTGAAGAAGCGTTTTTGGCAAATGCAATCCTTGGTCCATCCAGACAAGTTTGCAGGGCGCGATGAGTACGAAGTAAGTACAAAGACATAAATTATAAAAACGGATTATTTGCTCTTAAAATTAAGGTAAAACTTTCCGAACAACATTCCACCTTCCTCAACAACGCATATCGAACATTAAAAGATCCCTTTTCCCGTGCCGAATACCTTTTAACTTTGTTGGAGAGGCTTAAAGGTTTTTAAAAGAAAACCAAAATTTTATTTAAAATTTCTTAACAATTTGAGAAGATGTTTCCGAGTCCGTTAAAGTTAACGATCTTGACGAGGAAGGAGTTGTGGAAGACACTGAGGTGGCCGCCGAAATGATGGAACTGATGGAATCCATTGAACAGTTGCCCGAGAACAGCCCCGAGATCCAGAGTCGCATCGATCGGCTGGACGCGGAGTTATACCAACTGTTATGCCAAGTTCATGAGCTAACCATCGCCAGACGACTTGCTGAAGCACGCCAAGCATTGCGGAGGATCAGTTATTTGCGCCGAAGTCGACGTATTTTGGAGTCAAAACTCAGCAAAAACAAGACTGGCCGATGGGGTGGCGAACACGATGACTGAACTATGAAACTATTTTTAATTTTTAACCTTTTCTTATAATACATTTGCATCAAATATCAATTTTTGATCCAATAGATAATTTTTCAATTAAATATTATCTTATGTATTATTTCATCATAATATTAACTTGCAAAATCATACAGATGTCAATAGATCCCGCNATTTGAGAAGATGTTTCCGAGTCCGTTAAAGTTAACGATCTTGACGAGGAAGGAGTTGTGGAAGACACTGAGGTGGCCGCCGAAATGATGGAACTGATGGAATCCATTGAACAGTTGCCCGAGAACAGCCCCGAGATCCAGAGTCGCATCGATCGGCTGGACGCGGAGTTATACCAACTGTTATGCCAAGTTCATGAGCTAACCATCGCCAGACGACTTGCTGAAGCACGCCAAGCATTGCGGAGGATCAGTTATTTGCGCCGAAGTCGACGTATTTTGGAGTCAAAACTCAGCAAAAACAAGACTGGCCGATGGGGTGGCGAACACGATGACTGAACTATGAAACTATTTTTAATTTTTAACCTTTTCTTATAATACATTTGCATCAAATATCAATTTTTGATCCAATAGATAATTTTTCAATTAAATATTATCTTATGTATTATTTCATCATAATATTAACTTGCAAAATCATACAGATGTCAATAGATCCCGCATCAGATTCATGCCCCTCTGAGATCGGCTGTGACGATTACGGTTGGACACAAAATGCAAAAATGAAAACCCTAAAATTTGCAGATTATTATGATGCTGATGACACATATGACCAGGGTCCTACCCCGGGTTCAATCTTGTATGATCCTGAATATGTTGAATACACATGCATGGATCGAGCTCAGGTCAGTTACGAATTTCTCTCATTAAGCACATAAATTTCTGTTTCCTTTCAGGTTGAAACTGCGGTTCTGGACAAGGCTGTTGCTGAGCTGCTTTCCGGAATTGCTCTGCCAACTCAAAACAAACACCAACTGAAACCGTCCCTGATTCGCTTATTGCTCCATCTTCATAATTGGGACTTGGAAAGGGTCAGAAGTGGATTGCTCGTGGACACTTACCGCTTTCTCGTGGAGGTAGGGACTAGGGATTTTTCCGCCGGATAAGTCGATCTTTGGTCTATATGCTCTTCTTATCTGATTTTTGCCTTCCAGGATCATATTCTTGCCGACCACCACTCTCCAATTGCCTCGTCTACTGCTCAATCTTCCACTTCCACCATAATGACACGGAGCAAAGCAGCAGCTGCGGCCTCCGTCCCTTCCCCGTCCTCATCGTCATCAATCGCTTCACTTCGCACTTCCCCTTTTACACCTCTCGAATGTTCTGTGTGTTTTGAGCCAATTTCGGACAACGGCAAATTGGTGCACCTGGATTGTGGACATGGTTTCTGCCATCCATGCTGGTTGGCTCATATCGAGACACAGCTTCAGAATGGTCCTTCCATTTCAAAACAACATTGCCAACTTTTTTAATCCCGTACAGGTATTTCCACACGGATTACTTGCATGAGCAGTGAGTGTTCCCTTCTATGTCCAAAGGAATTTGTGATCAATCTTCTTAACGGTTCAAAATCTGCTTTGCAGACCAAATATGAACAATCGGTAAGCTAGAAAGCTGAAAATAATATTTTGTAGTTGATGCTTTTGTTGGGTCTTCCAGCTGTTTCGGGACTTCGTGTCTTCTCATCCCAATCTGCGCAATTGTTCTGGACCCGAATGTGAGGTAGTTTTGTTCTGCAAAACAACCAAGCCACATCGGGTTTGTTGTGCAGTATGCGGTACAAAATTTTGGTGGGTTGTTTTTTTCAAAAATAAAATAATCCTTGTTCCTTACCCTCATACGTTGGCAAGGTCCCCGAGCAATCTGGCCAGATGCGAATCCTCCTAAAAACTCGCCAGAGGAAAAACCTACGGAACTAAATTTTCATTTTTTTCCATAATTTTTAAGGGAGTCGGAATTTTTTTGGTTGAAAATTTAACCATTTTTCATAAATTCTCATTTTTTCAGTATGTTCACTATATTGAAGGGTGCTGGCGACCCTGATAAGGGCCGCCAGATAAAATTTTGAAGATTTGACCTCTTTTTCATAAGAAAATTCGTGATTCTTTGTATCCGGAGTCTCGCGCTCTCCTTTCACCCTCTTACCTTGGGGGAAGGGCCGCCAGAGAAAAATTGAAAATTTGGATCCATTTTCTGAAGAAATTTTGCTCATTTTTGGGGGGATTCGCACCAGAGAAAAATTAAAAATTTTGGCGCTATTTGAAAGACGGTCAAGTTTGAAAACCCAAAATTTAACAGGGGGACCCTATTCATTTGAAAACCAAAAAAAAATTTTTACATTTTTTTGGCTTTTTAACTATTTTTTGAACAAAACAATTGCAAAAAACAAAATTTTTTTTTCATTTTTCCCTAAAAGGGAGGAGGAGGACCCTTTTAGTGGGTTTTCAAACTTGACCGCCTTTCCAGTAGTGCCCGCCTTTCAAATAGCGCCAAAAATTTTTCCTTCCAACAACCGAGCCTCTTCCCACCCCCGACCGGCGCCGCCCGCGAACCCCTTCCCCACCCTCGCCTGCGAACCCTCCCGACCCCTTGCGGCGAACCCTGCCGGAGCTGCCCCCCTTGCCGGCGTATGATTACCGGTACTTGTCGGGTTTTTACCCTATTTTTGACCCCCAAAAATTTAGTTTTTTTTCATTTTTNTCAAAAAGTGACGTCAGATGACGCATTACGTCAAATTCAAATTGGACGTCAGAATCGGATTCGGCGTCAAAAATTACCCTAAGTAAGTCGTTTTTAGATGATTTTTAAATTGTCTTTTTTAGATGACAAATTTTTGGGGGTCAAAAATAGGGTAAAAACCCGACAATACCTGATTCCACGAATCCATTTCCACGAATTAGCAGAGGAGATGGCCTAGGATTCAAAACAAAAGGGAGAAAACCCAATTAAAGGAAAGGATTCATCATTGATTAACGAACCTGATAATCTCGAGGGAATTATATAGAAATTTTTTCTGCTTAGGGCCTTAGGGGTGATGATTTTTCTACTACCAGAATGACCAGACCCGTTACCCCCCAAACTCGAAAAAATTGAAAATAAAATTCAGGTGATTGTGGGTTGTGGGAAAAACGGAAAAGACCAAATCGAAAAATTTCAAAATTCTCCGACGACTCCTATCGGGACCGCCGGCATCCTTTTGTATAGCGATATTTTTTCAGCAAAAAAATAACCATTTTCATATTTAAATGACCTAAAATCATAAAATTTTTTGTGTACAACCCTCCCCCCAATGCTAACCCACCTTGCACACCTATGCTTTCATTTTATTTAGCATCAAATGCGGAAGAGATTACCATGCTCCAGCCAGTTGTGATGTTGTACGGAAATGGGTGATTAAATGCGCTGATGATAGCGAAACGGCTAACTATATCAGGTGGCTTATATCTTTAACAAGGCGTCAATTTCTTTTTAGTGCTCACACCAAGGACTGTCCCAACTGTCACAGTTGCATAGAGAAGAATGGAGGCTGCAACCACATGCAATGTTCCAAGTGCAAACATCACTTTTGCTGGATGTGCTTCAGGGGTTAAAACCAAATTTTTGAAAGAAAAAATTTTGGATTTTTTTTCTAGATTGGAAAACACATGGAAGTGAATATTATGAATGTTCGCGATACAAGGAGAACCCGCAAATTGCGCAGGAAGCCAACCACCTCAAAGGTTTGGCCATTGGGCCCATACCGTACAGGCCTAATGAACCATCTTTTAATACACCAATTTTCTTTTTTTTCAGCTCGTCGGGCTTTAGAGCGCTATCTTTTCTACTACGAACGATTCGAAAACCATCACAAGTCATTGAAGTTGGAGGAGGAGCTGAGGGCCAAGATCAAGGCGAAGATTGAGGAAAAGGTGCACAACCACGAGGGCACTTGGATCGACTGGCAATACCTCCACGATGCGGCCACCTTGCTCACCAAGTGTCGCTACACCCTTCAGTACACCTATCCCTTCGCATATTATATGGACGCATCGCCGCAAAAGGAACTCTTCGGTCAGAAAGGGATAAAGACCAATGACCAATATTAGGGATGTTAGGAACATAGTTAATTTGGATATATTCTTGGGTGAGAGATGATGGGGTAACCGCAGTTGCCATTGGGAGAGCGTTAGACTGAAGATCTAAAGGTCCCTGGTTCGATCCCGGGTCGTGGCATTTACTTTTTCCATTTTTTAATGTTGTCACAAAGGAAAATTTTGCATTTTATTTTACTACTTTTTTGTTTTTATATTTTGTTATTTTCCACAGAATATCAACAAGCACAATTGGAGAAGGAAATTGAGGAGCTTTCATGGAAGGTTGAACGTGCCGAGCACACGGATCGTGCCGACCTTGAGAATCAAATGCATGTTGCCGAGCTGAAAAGACGAACACTCCTCCAAGACTTTTTCAATTGACCAAATTATTTTCGCTAAATCAATTTTGACTTTTATTTCGCGCATCACGGTCGAGTGCCAATGAATTGCTTGTATAATTTCATGAATTTTACAGCATAAATGTGTGTATTTTGTGCATTTACAAGTAAATAAAAAAAATGTTAATGATATAAGATATTCTGAACTGGATCGCTGGGATCATTTCGAGGATTTATCTCGCTGGTTCGGTTTGTACTTGATGCCCATTTGCTTAAGTTCCACGTTTACGTGCTTTGGCAATGTGCCGGAAACAGACACTGCATAAATGCCTTGGCATTTTTTATTTATCTTCTAAAATTGAGATTGATAAAATGGAAGATTTCGGGAAAAAACATACCTGCCACTTGCACACCCATGAATCATTTTGTTCACAGACGGCGATCAAACCATCAAAATTTGCACTAAAAAGATTTTTCTCAATCAATATTTAGTGATTATTTGAAAAAAAAAAGAATTTTAAATAAAAATTGTGGATTTTTGCGCCGATTTAAAAGCGATATTTTGAAATAGGTATATTCACTGGACCCCATAAGTATCAAAATACTGATTTATTTCCAATATTTTTTAGAAATTTGTATAAAATGTACCGTATTAACATTTTTTGCTTTGAATATTCTGGGGAATTTCTTGGGAAGCTAGGGGAACATCTTTTCAAAAACTAATGCATTTAAACCAACGCCTATTTCCTTATACCTGGTGCACTCATAGCACTTGTCAATGTCGCCTTTGATGTTCAGGAATCGGTCACAATTGTCACAACCATCTGACACAAATTGGTCCTCCGATTTGACCTGCATGGTTTATTTGTATTTTTAAATCTCAACGAAATTACGGTCATCATTAAAAAATATTTTATACCAGAGAACAGACGAGACAAGCACGAAGGTTGCGCAAGTCAGCCGGCACAGTCTCGATTGACATGTCGAGAAGTTTTTCAAAGCTAATATTTTATTTTAAACATTAAAAAGATAAATCAAGATAGTTGAAAAGTAAAAATATATGTAATAAACAAATAAATAATGGCATTTTATGTTTAAAAAATCGTTAAAAATCAATATTATACAAACATTTAAAATAACGACTAACTATGAGTAAGATTGGCACTGATGTAAAAATGATGGAAAATCACAGGGATTTATTTAATACCTTCCAAACATTATTTTCAATATTGAAGTTAGATCGGTTATCTTCTCACGAGATTTGCCCAAAATAGCGCCCATCCGCTGTTCACATTCGTCAATGTAACGCCAGTCCTCCCTGCAAAGAATAAGAGGATAGTTCCAGTGAAAATTTTAAATGTTAAAAAAATAAGCAAAATAAAAATTTATAAGTAAAATTATTTTTAACAAGCTGATTTTACCTCGATAATAATTTTATATAGGCAAAAAAGGAGTAGGTCCTACCCGGATTCGAACCGGGGTTGCTGGATTCAAAGTCCAGAGTGATAGCCTCTACACCATAGGACCGATGGTGGATGTAGTTCTAAATTGTGCATTTATTTGCTCATAATGGGCTTCTTTCACTATTTAATCCATTCATGCCAAAACTACAAGTTGTAATTTTTATCGATATCCGAATTTATTTAATTCTCTTTCCTGTCTAATAAGCAAAAATGTGCTCACCAACTGATATAAGGCACCCCTCGGGATTGCAACAATTGTTCCGTGCTCTCCATCGTCTCCGCATTTTGTCCAATCGCTTTGTGCTCAATTCTTCCATTTTCCCAATCATCCGCCAACTGATCGGCCACTGCGTATGCTTGTTGTTGGCTGTCCGCGATCAGACCCCGCGCCGCATGCGAGCACCACCCGGTGGCGTAAACCTGAAATAATTCGCAATAAATAAAATTTGATTTGAAAACTGTTTTACCGCCGTCTTTTCGCTCGGCACCCTGCACCAATCCAGCATCGCCAACCTGCCATCTTCAGCCACTGGGACTCCCTTGAGCAGAACATGTTCGAATCCGATGGCATAAATGAGTAAACCACAGGGAAAACTGAAAAGTTCGGTGAACAGATGAGAGAATGGGAATTTGGTCTAGCAACCTTTCTGTGGTGTCATTCAGTGTATTCCGCATTCGGACTTTGCTGACTCGTCCCGTATTGTCCACTTCAATTGCTTCGGGTCGGAGGTGAAAATGCAATTGCAATTGCCTTTCCCCATCATTTTTGCTGAGATTCTCCTTTTTTTGAAATTTTTAATTTATTTTTACCTTTCGTTGCATTTTCTCATCCGTTCCTCACCCGCATAGTCCAATATCAACTTCAGCAACCTTTTCCTGGCCCTTTCCATTTGGGTCATTTCGACCTTAACCATTCAAATTGTAAAAATAAAAATCAATTGGAAATTCTGGATAATTCTATTGATCCCCGGCATTCACCTTTAAATTTTCAATTGATCCAGTCGAAATGGCACAATATGAATGGACTCCCGGGAGACCGAGCAGCTCACGGAGTTCTTTGATGGTGAAGGAGCACTAAAATCCCCGAAAATCATTCATTTAAATTCTTTTTACAACATTTTGCGGTCCGCGCCGACCCATCACGTACACCCGGCGCACTTGCGACTGTTTGAGGGCACGCAATGCCTGCTCGGTAATGTCGGTGCCGGCCAAACGCTCTGGATTGGACAGCAAAATACGCGAACAGTCGATGGCCACGTTGCCATTTCCTATAATGACCTGAAAAGGGAATGAAAATCAATTAAAAAATAAATAAAATACAGCATCTTCGTGGTCCAATAATGGGGCTCGATTGCCATAGAGAGGAGCGCCGTTATACCTAAAAATTAATAAATTTAAGAAATTTGTAGAGGGAGTTCACCAAGAAACAAAAGTGCTGCCGGACAAGCAATTTGCTGCTTTTTCCTGCGCAATTCCTAATTGGCGCGCTTTGCTGGCTCCGTAGGCAAGAACGACGGCCTCATATCTGGTGGACAGTTCCTGCATTTGAATGGGCCAAAATAGTCAATTTTGGGTGAGAGAAGGGTTAAATAAGAGCAAAAGTCCTGCTTCATAGTTGATGTCCCTGTTCACGTCCACGTTGCAGAACAGCGCTATCCGGTCCCGGTTGTCGCTGAACATCCGTTCAAAGCTGTGCATGCTCTTCTTCATGTCCACATGGTCAGGTGCGACCTGAACAGCCCCTAAAGCCCAAATTGGTGCGAATCTCCATACCCCGTAAAAAATGAGCCCGAAAGGGGCTTGTGCCCTGTCGAACACGTCGATTCGGCATGAGGGAAGACGCTGGAGAAGACGAGCGCAAACATAAAGACCCGAAGGGCCGGAACCGATAACCGCGACACGGGGACCTAAAATGACAAAAGTGGATGATGCTTAATGGTGGGGATTTTTCAGGGAATCGCCTGAAGATACAGAGGAAGATGGTCTGGTTGAATGGCGCCAAAGGGCCCTGGATGAAGATATTCTCGCTAAGCTACTAAATTTGATATTAAAAAAAACAAAAACAATTTATTACTGACCTTTTTCGACCCAATAATAAAAAGTCTCTAAAATTATGGGTTAAAAACATCTTGAAGACAATTTATAGATTAAAGGGATTAATCCAAAATAAAATGTAAATATTATTTTTATGATTAAAGCAATAAGAAATCGAACAAACGCGTGGTGACATAAAATTTATGCCCAGAACCTCAAGCCAAACAAAGTATAATAACAATAATTTGCAAAGTGGAATAATAATCATTAAACGAATATTAATTGGAACCCATAAAACAAATAAATAAGATTGGATTTTCGGAATCGCACAAGCTCACACCAACAATAATCACCAAAAGTTTCGGTCTTTTTCATATCCGAGACACCAAAATGTGTACTGCCGAAACACTTCTCTGTCTGCTCTCCTCCTGATCAGCATCCAACAGCGATACTACATCATCCGTGACCTGAGAATAGATAAAGTAATCAAATAATAAATTTAATAAATATCGGACCTGCACACTGCTCGTCACCATGTCCAGCTTCACCGAGTGGCTCATGGCCTCCTCCAGCATCAGTGCCAGATTCAATGCTCGTCCCATTGCTTGGCCAAGCGCGTGAATGACCACGGTGTCGCATTTCGTGTCCAATAGCACTTTGCACTTGCTGAATTGGGCAGCAATTTTGGTCTTTCTAAAGGGTAAAAATATTTTATAATTAAAATGGGACCCGAACTTTGTGATGTACACATCGTTCTTTGCGGTGCGAAAACGGGGCGGCAGGCGTCTGCTGACCTGCCACTCGGTTTCGTCCAGCCTTCTGCTCGACCCACCACCAAAGTTGATCTCCGATGTTGTTGTTGTTCGTCCTTGTGCTCCTGCTGATGTGTTTCCCATCCCTTCCCCGTCCTTTTCGACCACTTCAAACCCAAATTTGTTCTTAGACCTATTTTTACAAAAACGAAACCTGATCTCTTCCCCCCGCGATATGTTCCGGTGCCATGCCGTTCTTGCTTATTCATTTTCAGTAAAAAAGCAAAAATGCGGCCATGCAAAAGCAACTGAGAGAGATCCACACCGACAGTCGCTCCCCGATCCTCGCACACTTCCAGAAAACGCCCAGAATACTAAAAATAATTGGACATTTATTTCGGAGAAGTTGATTGATCATTACCCTTGCTTATTCCGGTCAATCAGTCGGGGCACAATTGCACGCAAATAGGTACAAGTACAGATCAACAGCAGCAGAACGGTGATCAGAGATTGCAAATTGAATATGGCCGACTGAACGAACATTTTGACCTTAAACAAATCCCCCATCATCCTATTCTTACCAGTTTGGAAGACTGAGCTAAACATAAAAAAGATCACAACGGATAAGGAAATCAAGCTTTTAAATAATTGGTTAGGTAACACCAATTAAATGATCAGTGAGCAACATTAAATATTTCTCAAGTCCTGTGTTCAATGAGCAATTGTGCAAAAATTCCATTGAAAATGATAAAGCTGGTTGAAAAGGCAGAAAATAAGCCAAAGTCCAAAACAATAAATAAATTGGCAAATAAATAAACAAAACAACAAATTCGGATGGGATGAAAACTTGTGGAATGTGCATGACGAAAATGATAAAAGCAGAGTTCAAATGATTATGTGATGTCCAAATGGTTAACAAATGAGGAGAGAGATCCAGAGAGTGCAGAGGATATATGGCAAGATATAGTCGGAAAGAGACATTTTTAAGTGAATAGAAAAAGCAAAAGTGATGGTAAAACCCGGAAGAATGCTGTCAAAGGTTGTGAATAGACTTGGATTGGGTGGTGGATGATGTTGATGATCTCTCGAAAATGGTCTCGACTCTCAACTTTCTCTCATCGGTTCAAAATTCGTCCAATCAGCGGAATTCGACTTGGCTTCGATTGGACTTTCTTTTCCCCTCCTCCTTCCTTGCTGATCTTTTTGCCCACTACTGGTGCTGTGTTCTTCGACGATGGACCTGCTCCATTCCTTCCATTCTTTCGCTCTTCCTGTCAATTTTTTCATTGTTTAAAAGCATAAACTTATAATTTCGCTGTACTTCTTTCTTTGTTTCATGTTTGATACGTTCCATTTCGCGTTTTTCCAATGAAATTGAGCTCTCCCAAAGTAGACAATTTTTGGCACATTTGGCACACTTAATGGGTGCGCTCAAACGACGCCTCTCGTGAAAGCACCTTAAAAAACATTTAACTTTGATTGGATGATAAATCTGAAAAAGCTTTTGTTACAAAAATAACCCGGTTTTATCTCACAATCATAGAAACTCGAAAAAGGACCTGCAAAAGTGATCATAGTTCACATTTTCCTCGCGACAAATGTAACATTGAGTGGTACCGCAGCGGCAAGTGATCTGAACAGTTGAATTCTGCTGGCAAAATGTCCAATATCCCAACTTTGTTGCATCCGTCATGTTTCACGAAAGCCAACTTGCACTTTGGACACTTGTGGACCACCACTTCATTCAAACGCTTCTCCCTTTAATCATTTGCGAGGAATGGCCCCAATTCCTCCTCCACTGTACTCACAACAATCGTTCCTTGTTATGTTGCTTGGCAAAGTCCTCACAAGAGATATTGGCATGCTCGCGCTGCCATGGCTCATCACAGAGACGACAGAACTGGTTTTTACAATCCGGACAGCGGAACACTTGCTCAACAGCCGGGGCAACACCCAATTCCACGGCACAGTTACAGCTACGGCATCTTAAAATGCATATAAATGGAGAGATATTCCATAGGTTTGTAAATCAAAAAATTCAAGAGTTAAATTTCCATGTGAAAGAATGGCACGTGGTCAGAATCAAGATATTAACAGAAAGGACAAATATCTAAGTGGCAATGGACTAACTTATTTCTAATCATTTTAAAAATTAAGATGTTGTCTTCAGCGGATGAATGGATGGACGAATGTCATATCGCGTCAAAATTTTGTTAATATTATTTTGATGATAGATTATGAAATAAGCAGGGCTGTAACGAGCTCAACCCTTTCGGGGGGGGGGTGTAGAAAAATTTGTAAACCTAATTTTTAGAGGTGCATTTAAAAAAATAGTTGAAAAAATTGATTTTTTAATATTCAACCGAAAAAATTCAGCCTATTTAGGGGTACCGATAGGGGCCGCTGGAGAAAATTTTGTAAATTTATACGAAAATCGAAATTAACAGGTACCCTTATGAAAAAATCTTCGATCTGGCGTTTCGGGGGGGGGGGGGGAGCTTCAGCCTCCCCCCTCATTACAGGCCTGACAATAAGTAAGAAATTAGTTAATTGATAGCCTGCTTCATAGAGTATTTAAATTTTGCAATTAATATGATTTGAAAAATGAAATAGATAGTCCCTTGGCTGTATGTCCTTTTGGCGTAACCCGGAAGAACGCACCTTTCCATGTATTTTAATCCTGCCTGCGTAACACTAAGTTCAGCAGAGCGCTCTTCTAATTTTTGTGCCAATTCAGAGGAGATGAATGTGCGAATTTCTTCTAAACTCAAAATAATTAAGCTAGAATCATGCGAAAATTGATCAAGTACTAAAAAATAATAAGAAAGAAAATATTGAGAGTATAAATGGTAAAGAAAAATTAAAAAGAATTTTTTAAACTGATTTGAACATTACACATAAAAAAGTGCATTTAACTTACGGAAAGTAATGGGATTGTCACAGTCAGAGGCCATACAACGTAGACCTAATCCTCCCTTGGCAAGTGGCATCTCACCAATTGCGGCATGAGCGTGATGTTCAAGACAATTGCGACAAAATGCATGTGTTTCACTCATCAGTCGACGATGCGCTGAACAAAATTAAATAGAGGTAAGAACTTGTTCGAATTTTTCAATCTTTACCTTTAGGTTTATTGTTATCGTCTTGGCTCGACATGGGATCACAAAAGCAAAGTTCATTCACGGGTGCTGAATCCAAACACACGCTGCACTCCATGCTCTCCCTCAATAGACTAATCGCTCCTTTGGCCATGTCTTTTGGGGCCATGACCGAGGCGACATTGGTCTCAATGGTCAGGAACACAGAGCCAAGCAAACGACCGCCAAGCCACCGGGGCAAACGGTCAGCCAACCCAATCGCGAAAGAGCACGCTTTGAGCACGAAACGAGCGCACTAAAAAACAACTTTAAATTCTATGTAGAAAGATTAGTATATACTGATCTAATTTTTTTACCCAAAAGTTAGCGGACGTGTTACAGCACCAATGAACACTCATTTTCTTTTTCATGAGCACTCTTTTCGTTTTCTCCAACACTTTTTCATGAGCATTCTCTCGTTTCAACGAACACTTTTTTCGTTTTAAATTAAAAATCCATTTCCAACTTTTGGGTAAAAAAATAATGGATCTAGTACAATGCCGGGTTTGTTCGGGATCTGGTCCTGTTTGGCCAAAATTAGACCAATAAGCGCCTCGGAGCTGAGATGCGAATATTCTACAAATACTTCAGTGAGATCCAACGTTGGGAACAATTTGACCTCAAAAAATAATCAAAACCTTTTAATCGGTTTTTATAACTTACAATTTCGTGCTTTTCCTTTTCAATTGACTCGTTTTTACTCGTAATTTCCATTCTCTTTTGACTTCTTCGTCAATGAGGGAGAAAATTAAAAAGTGAACGGAGGAACAAAAAGATTTAGTTGATATGTAGGCAATCCTGTAGAATCTGCATCCCAAAAAAATTTTTTTAATAATCTAAAAGACTCCCTAGGGGTAATTTTTGACGCTGAATCTGAATCTGACGTCCGTTTTGACCTAATGCGTCATCTGACGTCACTTTTTGACGTCGGAAATTTTTGACGTCAAAAATTTTTTTTTCAAAATTTACATTCTTTGAAGGTGATTAAAATAAAAATAGTCTCTCGATAGAAATGGACTTTTCTACGATCTTTTGAAGCGAATTCCTTCTTGCAAAATAGCACATAAAAAGCGGATAAATCGAGGAAAAAGAAACAAATAAAAATAATTTAACATAGAATGTTTTCGCGTCATAAAATCCTAGCGCCGAAAATAAAATTTGATTTCTACAGGATTTTTACGCCGATTATATATGACCCGGCTATCCTTCATAATGCGTGGGGTGCTTAGGCAACCATACGGTTCAATAGGTGCGGGCTGAAAGATTATTTATTTTTAACTAATAATTTTAATGTTGGGCTCGCCTCTCCCAATTATCCACTTTTCTGTACTATTTTACAAGAAGGAATTCGCTTCAAAAGATCATAGAAAAGCATTTCTATCGTACCAAAACCGAGCGACTATATTTTAATTTTTAATTCTACAAAAACAAGGGGATAAGTCATCCGCTACCGCTCTGAATATCGAAAATCTGAATATCGAATAGTGTAAAATTCGTCCCAAATATCGAATCTTTCAAAAAACTTTCGAATATCGAAAATCTGAATATCGAAAATTTGAATATCGAATAGTGTAAAATTCGTCCCAATATCGAAACTATTAAAAACGTCCGAATATGTATCGAAAATCTGAATATCGAATAGTGTAAAATTCGTCACAATATCGAATTTACTAAAAATTATTGGGCTCTTATACGGTTTACCCCACCCAAAATAAAAATCAGTTTTTAAAAAATAGCAAAAATGCTCATTGGCTCGGGGAATTTTGCGGATATATATCCAAAAATGATAAAAAAGGATTTAAAGATATCATTTTTATTAAAAATAAATTTAATGCATTTAAAAAAATGATTTTCATCATCTATTTTAAATTTGGGTGGGGTAAACCGTATAAGATAAGAGCCAACATGCAAATTTTTTGCATCAACTTCATTTTCCACCAATTCCCGTTCATTTTTCTCATCATCATCGCCAATTTCTTAATCATTTTCAGCTCCAGTTTGATGATCATTCAGCAACTGCTTCAGTGCCAGCGAGACGGCCTGCAAGAAGATGGCAATGTATTGGTCAGTGTGAAGTGGCGAATTTCNNGGGGGGGGGCGAGAGGGGAGAAAACAGAAAACATGCAAATTTTTTGCATCAACTTCATTTTCCACCAATTCCCGTTCATTTTTCTCATCATCATCGCCAATTTCTTAATCATTTTCAGCTCCAGTTTGATGATCATTCAGCAACTGCTTCAGTGCCAGCGAGACGGCCTGCAAGAAGATGGCAATGTGTTGGTCAGTGTGAAGTGGCGAATTTCAATAGAGATGGAGCAGAGTCCGATCCATTTCCACAAGTTCCTTCCGGCGATGAACTGACCCTGGCCTCAGGATAGCTTCGCGGATTTCCTGCATTTTCTTTTTTCCCGCATATTCCAGAGGCGTGTGGCAAATTGTGGCGGATGGATATAAAATGGATATAATGGATAATTTTTTAATTGTTCGATATTGGGGTTTTTCGATATTCGGACGTTTTTTGATAGATTCGATATTGGGACGGATTTTACATTATTCGATATTCAAATTTTCGATATTCAGATTTTCGATATTCGGAAGTTTCGATATTCAGATAGGTAAAGGGCCGGTTTTTCGTATTTAGCACTAAAGATTTGATGAGTTTTTATTGGAACGAATGATTTAAAATAAATAATTTGAAAACAATGTACACGTGTGCTCGAATTGCATAAAAAATCATTTTGTTTGCAATTACCAGGTCAATGCATAAAAAAGTTCGCTTTTTTTAAAATAAATTTTAATGAATGAAAAAATCATATAAAATCAAAAACAATTACAATCAACGAAATCAATCAATAAAGTATTCCCCCTGGGTCTAAACAATCTGTCTCCAATGGGACGAGAATTTATTAATATCGTTTTCAAAAAATCTATGTCCATCTTTGGGATAGGGATGGTACATCCATCATTACTTTACATTTACATCCACCGTTTATATTAAATTGTATGTATAAATTTAAATTTTTTTAGAAGATCCAATGTTGATAATATCATATTAATTTTCCAACTTAAAGATGCAAAAACTCAATTTTGGCTCAATCCTCATTAAGATTAAATAAATATTAAGAACTTACAGAAATAATATGGATTTCATCAACATAAAGCAATATTTTCATTTTATTTAATGAATTTTAGAAAGCTGATAAATTCATAATTTTTTGAACCGAGTTGACAACGGCGGCTCTTAGATAAGTTTTATTTTAGAACTTTTTTGTGCTTGTGGTTTGATTTTAGATTATTCCATCCATGTAATCAATATATCGATGAACAAATTATATTTTGAAGAGAATGAAGCAACAACATTTTATAGAATTACAATCAAGGTTTGTCAATGGGAGAATACTTATAATTAAGGAATCGACAATGGGAACCCTTTTGGCAATCAAAGACAATCATGAAATAACATCCACTTCATCATCTTCATTTTCGGTCTCTTCATCACTCTCTTCCACCCATCCATCACTATCATCCTCCAATTCAATTATAAAAGGGGATATCTCTTCTCGAATTCCTTCATTCGCCATGAACCATTCTTCTACATGCTTAGCATGTTCTGCGCATTTTTCAACATGGTTATTTGGGATCTCTGCTAGGCTTTCCATTCCTAGGGCGATAACATCGCTAATTTTGGTCTTTGAGGTGCATTTCTTTCGAAGATTTGATTTAAAAATTGACCAAATATTTTCAATGGGATTGAAAATACAGTGATATGGGGGCAATCGAAGAACCTGATTTTAAATAAGCATAGAATATTTTAAGGAAATTCACCTCTATTCCAAAATTGTTGCAGATTTCTTCGACTACCCGACTGCCCTGCATGATAGGGTTATTTTGTAGAATCCCTTGCAGAAAATCAAAAACTTCGGGCTTCCTTAATCCTGCAGGCGTATGGACCTCATATTTTTCAAGAAAATCTATCATTTGTTGTTTCGTGGAACTTTTGGTTGGTGCTTTGTTTCTTTTTCGAGAATGATAGGGGGCATTGTCAAGAATTAGAATGACTTGTCTTTGGCCTGCTTCTTTAAGAAAGTGGGGGGCCGATTCCACCAACCAACTCTCAAAAATTTCGGCATCCATTTGGCGATGATAATCGCCATCTTCGACTTGACCGCCTTAACTCATAAGATAAAGGATGGATGGTTACCAATTAGGGAAAACCTTTAAAAATTTTGCAAGTTTCCATAATTATTTTGTTGCTATTCATTGCTCCAACAACTATCGCATTTTGTACTCTATATTGTCGAATTTTTCTTAATTTTTAATTATGTGCATATTAAATCATCAATTTTCCGAACCTCAAAAAATTGTGCCTGGATTCACAAATGTCTTTATTTTCGTATATTTGTGGTCTACCACGAATTTTTTCGTATCGGAACCCCATTCCTTTGAGCAATAAGCGCATTTGTGTTAGTGATGGATTGAACTCAATGTCATCCCTTTTCAATTGTTCTCTCAATTCCACTGTGATTGTTTGTATATTTATGGGAATTTCATTCCGATATTTATGATAAATTAGACGCCTTATTTTGTCCTAAAATTTTTTGCTTTTTCTCATTTCATTCTTTATATTGGACCTGGACAAATGGTTCATATTTTTGCGCCACTTTTTCCCATTTTTCACGCCTGGTAACGCGCCTTTTGGGAGTGCAACAACGAGGAATGGATGGAGGTGAAGGTTTTTTTAAATGGTAAGAAATGGTGCGCCTGTTGATGCCGGTGATAGTGGACACAGTTTCTATTACAGGAGGCCTGCGCTGATTTTGCTTGACTATTTGATAATAATCACGAAAATAATCGGCCATTCTATGGAACAAAAAAGATGATTGGATGCAGATTCGACTGTTGATAACAGATTCGTCCAAAATTTTGGGGAACAAACTCAAGTCCCGTGTTGACGTTTGGGTTGTTGATGGTGGACTGGGACAAATTGCTTTAGGGATCAGACTTTGGCCATTATAAAGGTCAAAACTTAAACTTAGCTAATCACTTTGAAATTAAAATAAAGAAACCGTTTGACCATTCCCATTTTCTTTTGTCTGTTGACGTTCAAATAAAATTCAAATAGAATCACCCGTGCACCGACTACAATGTTTTCGCGAGGACCAGATTCGTTCTTGAAAGCAAATTGCTGTGAAGATTCGCCATCAGTTAGGACCCAAACAACTCCAATTTCTTCCCGTGGAGATTTTTCGATCTGCAGTATTGGTGTCACCCCTTCTAAATTTTCGCCGACAAGAAATTGTTTAATAAATCCTTTAGATAAAGCCATTCTAAAAAATTATTAATGTATTATCTTTACAATATCAATTTCTATTTAAGTTGACAATTATTTATTTTTACATAGCTTTTTACTTCCCGCAAGAGGTATTTTTTCTAGCATACGTGTACATTGTTTTCAAATTATTTATTTTAAATCATTCGTTCCGATAAAAACTCAAAAAAGTTTCATGCTAAATACGAAAAACCGGCCCTTTAGCCAAGTCTTCAATATGGATCAGATTGCCAAAGTATCAAACAAACAAAATAACGGAATTTGAAAGATGAATGGGATCGCAAACTCTCTCACTTTCATCTGCATAAATGGAAAATGGGAGGTGCTTACTCGAAAGCCCGAATGGAGAGCGGAATTAAAAAAAGGAATTTCCAGACATATTCAAAACTCCAGCCTTTTCCCCATGCAAATTAAGTAAAAAAATGCTTCTTTGCGAAAAATGGACGCAGATTTCAATAATTTCTCGTTTCTTAGTCCGATCGGCCAGATATCACACCTCTTTATAATTTAAAAAACTCTCACTTTTCAGTTTAAAAATGCTTCGGAAACAGGTTCGTGAGCGACGAGAATTTCTTTATCGAAAGAACCTGGAAGTACGCCAACGAGCTACACAAGAAAGGCGCGATCGTATCAAACACTCGCTGGATACAAGCAGTGCATTGCCTACCGATCTGAGAAAGGATGCGGCCGAAATGGTCGCGAAAATATATGAAATGAAAAGTTTGCGATAATCAATGTAAGCTTCAGGTCGGAGATCTGGCATGGGGAGGTCAAGTTGACACGATGGACGACGAGTACCGGTGGGCAGGTTGCGAGGACCCGAACATTGTGGTGACCACCAGTCGGGATCCATCTTCACGGCTCAAGATGTTCGCCAAGGTCAAATAGGGAAATCAGAGAATTAAGACAAAATTTAATTCCAGGAGATCAAATTGATGTTGCCCAATTCGCGGCGAATCAATCGCGGAGAGCACGATATAAAACACATTGTGGAGGCGTGCAAGGCCAACGCGGTATCAATCCCTTCAGGGCCGTCGCCAGGATTTTCTGACGGGTGGGGCTGAACTTTGGGGTCACCGACGAGCAAAAAAAAACGAAGTTCGGCGGCCCGATAGGGCCACCGAAGAAAATTTCGCGTTTTAGACCAGTTTCTTAAGAAAACTGAATTTTTGCGCTTTATGAAATAATATTACTATTTTAAGGAAGTGCCGGAGGTCCCGATAGGGGCCGCCGGAGAAAAATCTGAACATTTTTCTTGAAAATTGGTAATTTTTTATTTTTCCAGGGGCTGACGGGGGTGCAAGGGCGTAGCCAGGGGGGGCTGGGG
>LDKF01001114.1:37227-53236 GCA_001026735.1 Rotylenchulus reniformis
CCCCCCCCCAAAAAAAATTTTTCTGGCTACGCCCTTGCGGGGGTGGGCTTTAGCCCCTGTCTGTTCCCCTGGCGACGCCCTTGAATCTATTCACAATAACCCCAACAAACCCTTTTTTGACAGGTAACTGACTTGATCATGCTCAGTGAAACTCGTGGAGTGCCCGACTCGCTCATCGTCTCGCATTTTCCGCATGGCCCCACCGCTTACTTCAGGTTTTTTTTCATAAATAATTTTTGGTTCGTAAACCAATTCACAGCCTCTCCAACGTCGTAATGAGACATGACAAAAAGGATAAAGAACACATGCCGGAGCAATACCCGCACCTGATCTTCCACAACCTATCTTCCCCGGTCGGACAAAGGGTATATCATTGATTGATTTTGCTCACAACTGAATTGATCATTCGTCCATAGGTCACCAGTGTGCTCAAATATCTGTTCCCCGTGCCCAAGCAAGACTCGCGCCGAGTTGTCACTTTCGCCAATACCGAGGACTTCATTTCGTTCCGGCAGCACAGCTGGAAGAAGGGCGAAGGGGGGGAGGCCGAGCTCAACGAGTTGGGGCCACGCTTTGAGCTCAGACGTGAGTGCTCAACCTCCTTCCTAATCAAATTGTTTTGATTAAATATTTAATTTCAGCGTATTGCATTGTATTGGGCACACTGGACAATGCTGATTCCAGTGAGACGGAGTGGGCATTGCGCAGTTATATCAACCGCAAAAAACGCATTTTGACCGATGAAAGAGAATAATCAATCCCAAATTATTTTGCGGGATTTTTATGGACCTAAAAAATTATTTTATTCTTTTTCTGCACTTGTCGACGAAAAAGAATGTCCCTAAAGATAGCGCATCGATCACTGTTGTTGTTTTTTATTTACAGAATATAAAATTGATTTTATAACAAGAAATTCATTGAAAAACGAACTATAAATAATGAGTGACAAGGAGATCTCCGGATATTTTAAGCGATACCACTGAGAAATTTCCAAAATTCATGATTCATTTTCTCATTCATTCATCCACTGATGGGATCCAGAATTTCTTTAAAAAAAATTAATGAAAGATTTAGATTAGAATTTAGGAATTATACCAATTGCGTGCAAGCGGAGGCCAGCATGAAGAACTTTGGGTTGAAGGCGACCTGTTCGATATTGCCTGTGTGGTTAGTGGCTAATTCCGTGATTTTACGACCCGATTCCTTGAATGAATATTCTCGGATTAAAATATTTATAATTTTTATTATTCGCTCACAGTTGACCAGCAAATTATTCGCCCATTATTGGATCCGCAGAAGATATATTTTCCGTCAGGAGAGAAAGTGGCCACAAAATTGATTTTCTAAATAGGCCTTTCAAAATTTTAATCGGAATGGCGAAGGGGCTCTTAAACACATTGGAAAAATAATCCAGCAATTCTTCCCTTTTTATAGTATTTTAAATGAATTTTTTAGTTTTCATAAAGTGCGAAGGCCAGCAATTCTTCCCTTTTTATAGTATTTTAAATGAATTTTTTAGTTTTCATAAAGTGCGAAGGCGATTTCACTATTGGGACATCATATTTCCTGCCGTCGTTTTACGTTGGTTATTTTCCCTCCGAATCATTTCCCCACCAGAACTCGTAGGAAAAAATTTGAAAAAAAAATTCAATAATATTTTTATAAAAAATTGAAAATTTTAGATAGGAATAAGGCGATTGCACTGTAAAAAATAAAATAAATTTATTTCTAACAAAAATTTCAAAAAATTATTCTCGTTTATATTGCTAATAAGCTGGATGTAAGCCTTGGTCTGACCTTCGGATTTTCGTGCGTCAGTGTGTGCGTCACATTGCCGACGTAAGCATCCACCAGTCGCAGTACATTCCCATCTGTCATTATCAGGATGGACTTGCCATCCGGCGAGAACTTCATCCCCGTCCAGTCGCAGCCCAGCTCGGTGTCGTTGATCTTGAAGGTGTTGAAGGGCCCCCTGTCGAAGGAGCGTAGATCGTACAGCTTGATCACGTCGTTGCCAATGCCCGCACCGAAGATCAGGCCCTCAGGATCTGTGAACAACGATGATTTGATGCATAGAATGGAGATTTGAGAGTTTCATTCAATTTGTTACCGAATGCTGCAATTGGCCGAGAGGAAAGCTGCATGAGTCCCTGGCAATTGGAACTCTTCAGGTCCCACAGGCGAATAGTCTTGTCCATTGAGCCGGACAGAAACATGTCGTCCAGCGGCGACATGCAAAGAGTGACAACCCTTAAAGCAGTAGGAAGGTCATTCTATTCATGGTATCGATTGGCAAAAAACGAATCGAACTACAAACTTCTTGGTGTGTCCCTGAAAATAGCGCAAGTATTTGTTGTCGTACAAGGAGAGGTAGCGGATTGTGTCTGCAAATGAGGGGATTTGTCCAGATTTTCATTTTTAACTATAAATCCCGTCTCACTGTCAATTTTGGTCGATGCGTGGATTGCATCCGTTTTTGTGTGCGCAAAATGGATCAGATCGACGCCGTACTTTTTGCTGTTCACCGATCGATGTTTGGTACCCGTGTTGCAGTCGTACACAATGATGGAATCGTCTGCAGACGAGGTGACCAATAGGGACCCGTCCGGGGTGTAGTTGGTGTGGTTGATCGCTTCGGTGTTCTCCGTGAAACTCTTGGCACAAACCATCGAAGTGATGTTCTGATCGGTCAGCTTCATGACTCTGGTCGTGTTCGAATTCTCTTGATATTGATGGTAAAATTTAATTTTTTTTTTGAAAATATTGGCCAATGATCATTGATCATAATGAGCAAGAATCACCAAATGCAAGAAGCCGGAATTTGTCGGAGAAACAGGAATCGTCAAGATAGGATAAAATTGAATCGAGATTTTCTCAAAAATGAATAAATCAAGGCAGTGGAAAATGAGACGACCCATCCATTGGCATTAAAATATCATCCATCCGAAAGGACAATCACATCACTTTCATCATCATCATCATCATCTTCTTCTTCTTTTTCGTCGTCAATGACGATCTCATCCCCTTCCCCGTTTTTCATCTTTTTCTCTTTCATCTTCGGCTTCCCCTTCCATTCTTCGTCCTCTCCATCATTTTCCATCTGTCCCCTGTTTTCGTCCTCCGATGCTTGCTTCCTTTTCTTCTCCTGTCGTTGAGCATCCAATATGGCCGAGTCCATGGAATCTGTGCTCACTGTGCTGGCGTCTTCATCCAACTGAATTTTAATCATAAATTATTTAGGTTTTTATCATTTTTTTTTGTTTAGACTTACCTTTTGCGCTTCCTTCTCCTGCTGTTCTTTTGCCAGATCACTCTCCATCTTGTGCTGACCATTGTCCTCATGAGCTTCTTCCTTTTCTACTTCCATAATTTTTTCTTCCTCCTCCTCCTCTTCCTTCTTCGGATCCTGCTCAATAATGTCCAAACATGATGAATCCGATAGTTGATCGGACACCAATGATAAGCAATCATCGTCTTCGGCATCATTCTGGCCGTCCAAATCCATTGTGAGATCGATCAGATCCGGCTCATCTGTTCCTGATGTTGTCAAAGAGAGTGCCGAGTTGGTTCGAAGACGGGCAGAACCCATCGGTTCGTTCAATTCGGATCGATGAGTCGATTTGGCCAAAGTGCCATTCGAGGTCGATGCAATCCCATCGGCACCCTCAACCTCTTCCTTGTGTGGCGTTAAACATTTCTGAAAAATGCCCCTCATTATACGTGGTAGACCTTTGTCTCACCAACCTCCGTTTCCGCGTCGGACTCTTCCTGCTCTTCGTCCTCTAAGTCTTCGCCATCCGCAATTGCATCATCCGCTTCGTCCTGGATCTCTCCACTTTGTTTTGCTCGTATGAGCTTAAAAAGTAGAATTAACTAAAGATTGATCGACTCGACCAAGTTCAACTTTTTCGTGGATGGATGTCTGTGATTCGACTTCTTCCTCCTCCTGAAAACCCAGTTCGGCCTGCTCAAGTTCGGTCGATGTTCCTGCGCGCTCTCGAGCATCCCCTTCGACTGCCTTCAACATGGAATAAAAACGTTTTGGCTTCATCTGATCGGAAACATCTGCAAGTACTTTCCGCACAAATTCGTCTATAAAATGCAAATAAATCGAGTGGAATTAATTTTCTTTCGAAATAGACCATAGACTGTCTGATTGTCCTTTGGTGCCAACACATTGATGAGTGGACAATTCTCTCGACTGCGAATGTCCTCGATCATTTGTCTGACTTGTTCGGCATCCGGCGTGCTGAAATGGTAATTCATCCATGAAAATCATTTCATTTGAATAATTACCAATAGTCACCATTTGTAATGGTGCGAGGGTGACAGTGAAGGGCAGGATTGTTGATGAACTCGGTGAGCATTCCGTTGAGTGGTTCCAACCCAGTACAAGTGATTATCAACCGTTCTGGCACTGTGTGCATTATGTCTATGCTGTAAAATGCATCAGAAAACGGTTTTTCGGGACAAAATCCTTTTAAAATCTTATTAAGTCTCGGAATTAAATGTCCATAAATTTTGAAATATCCACCCACCACTAAAGGGTTTTTTGTTCTGAAAATGCTTCCTCAAACATGGTCGAGCTAGTCCCCTTAACATTTACAGGTCATTATGTGTTGCGCCCTGCTCCAAATCTTCAAAATCGACGCAGCTTCTTTCCTCTTGTTCAAAGCAAATTACTTTTTTCAAACATAAAGCACGTTGTTTCCCGTCAAAAATGCACTCTTCCATCCCCTCATCCGTGTTAATATCATATTCTTTGAGGTCATATTCATAAGACTTCGCCAAAAATGCCTTAAATTGTAATAAATATACATAGTTTTATTTTGCCTATTCACCTTTTTCATCTCGATATGTTTATCAATTTTTTCGGGCATTGTTTTCTCACTCACTTTCCTCCTTTTCTTCTTTGGTGTTTCCTTTTTATTCATTTGTATTGGCCAAAATAAAAAATAATAATTTTTTTTTTAAATTGTAAATATATGATCGGTTTTTCCTGACACTTTAAATATTATAATTCATTTAAGCTTTTACATAAAAAAAATTAAAAAAGGATCAAAATTACAAAATTAGAAAATAATTGTAATCCATTAAAATTATTTGGATAATCGGACGACATTGATGCAATCAACTATCCCCTCTTCCTTCTTTCTTCAAATTCCCACATAGGGAATGGCATTGACCAGCCGTCGCATTCTTCGCGTGTTGCGATCCTGATCGCGCATTTTCTTCTCTATTTCGGCGCTGGTCAGGGTCTCCAGAAAGGGGCCCCATTGCTCCGCATCGGAAGGGTTCCGAAAGGGACACTCAACGGTGGGCAATGGCGACTCGCTAAAGGCATAGGTCCGTTGATTCCATGAGAGTTGTCCTGTGAATGGATTAATGGTTGGGATTAATCAGCAATCTCTATTTTAGGTTGTGGTGTACCACGAATTGAATAGGCAATGGCACCAACAAATTCGCCGCCCAAACTTAGATCTGCACATAGTTTCTGGGCAAACTCTTCAGGACTGTTCTGCTTATCACTCATGTCCCACTCGAACTGATCAACCAATGACTGATTTCCAACATGAATGTTCAACTTGAGCAAAGCACGCTGATCGGTTGCCTAAAATAAAAATGGAAACAAATAAAAGCTAATAATGATCATGTGCCTGCTCATCTACTGGTACTGCCTCGGAATGAGCTTCAACTTGTTGCTGAATAGACTGCGCAATGGCCGGCAAAAAGGTGTTGACTGGAAGGTCGAGATCTGTCGAAAAATGAAAATTGGCACCGGAGAAGGATCAGTTAGTTCACCTTCACAGAGTACTTCCGCAACCATCTCCGGAGTGATCAACTTGTCATTTTTGTTATAACAAAAATAATCACGGAGTTTGACTAAAAAATTACATTAGGGGGAGGCAGTTCTAGGATGTCAACTTGGGGATGGGGGAGTACCCGTGTACAAGGATTTAGTCAATTTTAGGAGTGCCAACAACCACTAATCGCTAGGAAATTTTTTTGAGAATCTTTAAGTAAAAGAGATTGTGGGATTTGGTGAAAACCCTTCGTATTTCAACTAAAATCACCATCAAGTTTTTGAACTCACTATTGTCCAATTCCATGTCCAATCGGATGGGCACTAAACACTCGGACACCTGGGCGTTCTCCACCACCCGACGATAAGATTCCAAATCATCGGCCGCATAAGCATAGTCCCGATTCTTGAAATGTCCTCGCCCATGTGCCGACGGGGTGGAGCAGGGAACTGACTCCAAGTGATGCGACCCGCTAGTCACCTTAAAATAAACAATTAATTAATTTAAAGATTAATTATGGTATCCAACTTGTTGGCTCAACCATGGGGCACTGCCTCTGCTTTTCATGGCCGAACCCTCAGTGCGTCCATAGGAACTTGAGCTGCTGCCAATCGCGCGGTACTTCTCCTCTTGGCCATCGAATATTTCCTCCACCTTAACAATTCACTTTACATCCTTCTTATTGGCTCCTATCCATAACATTTCACTCACTTCCGTTGCTTTGACAAGCATTATGTTGGAGTTGATATAGGAAGTGGCACACCCAAGTTCCTGGATCCTCTTCTTCTCCTCCACCGATGCCATCCTCTTCCATAATTGAGGATAGCGCTTGTAAAGCGTACCCCGATGGTATTTTAAAAATTGGCCAACATCAGCGCCTAAACAAAAAATTTACTCCAAATTCATAAATAAAATTTATATGAAATTACACTTATTAATTTCAATCAACTACGGCTTACCAACGTAATAACGCTCCCCATCATCCAGTGTGAATGACTCCGGTTTAGGTCCATAAGTCTTAGGCATTGTTCAGCCTAAGCAATGAATAAAAATTTCTTAAAACTAAAATAAAAATTCCATTTTATTGAGTGAGCTATATTTAAGCATTATTCGTTGTAATTCGGTTCAAAGTTCAAATCTTGTATTCTGCGGTTGTTGGACAAGATCAATTTAAATCCATTTTTGCGGTCGTGCGAGAACTTTGAAACGAAAAGTAGTTTGGGTTGTAATTATAACTCGGTTCGAACAAGCCCTAGAAAAAACAAGCTTGATATCAATAGATGACACTATAAATTAGCTACAAAATGAGCCTAAGCCCATCCGAATCGGCCCAGTCCAAAAAAAAGTTATGGCCAAAACAATCACTCGTATCGGCCAATTTACAAAAAAATGCTTGCACGAATGATTATTTTGGCCATAAGTTTTTTAGACTGGGCCAATTTGGATGGGCTTAGGCTCATTATGTAGCTAATTTTTTACTCTATTTTTTCACACCAAACTCGTTTCTCTAGGTTTGGTTTAAATCGAATTACTGATCCATTTTTTTACCTCGAATCGGCAATGTCCAATTTATGAAACGAACAAAAATATTATCAGAGAAACGGTGGGGGTAAATCCATCCGGTACTTATATAGTTTAGGTCCACAATTTGGGTCAAATTTTCCAAAAAAATATTTTTTTGTTGAAAACACTGTAAAACTAATTTCCTAGGGGCAGTTTTTGACGCTGAATCCGAATTTGACGTCCGTTTTGACGTCCGACGGCATCTGACGCAAATTTTTTGACGTCTGAAATTTTTGACGTCAAAATTTTTTTCCAAAATTGAACTTTTATGCATTGAAATCAGTGAAATACAATAAANGGTTGTAATTATAACTCGGTTCGAACAAGCCCTAGAAAAAACAAGCTTGATATCAATAGATGACACTATAAATTAGCTACAAAATGAGCCTAAGCCCATCCGAATCGGCCCAGTCCAAAAAAAAGTTATGGCCAAAACAATCACTCGTATCGGCCAATTTACAAAAAAATGCTTGCACGAATGATTATTTTGGCCATAAGTTTTTTAGACTGGGCCAATTTGGATGGGCTTAGGCTCATTATGTAGCTAATTTTTTACTCTATTTTTTCACACCAAACTCGTTTCTCTAGGTTTGGTTTAAATCGAATTACTGATCCATTTTTTTACCTCGAATCGGCAATGTCCAATTTATGAAACGAACAAAAATATTATCAGAGAAACGGTGGGGGTAAATCCATCCGGTACTTATATAGTTTAGGTCCACAATTTGGGTCAAATTTTCCAAAAAAATATTTTTTTGTTGAAAACACTGTAAAACTAATTTCCTAGGGGCAGTTTTTGACGCTGAATCCGAATTTGACGTCCGTTTTGACGTCCGACGGCATCTGACGCAAATTTTTTGACGTCTGAAATTTTTGACGTCAAAATTTTTTTCCAAAATTGAACTTTTATGCATTGAAATCAGTGAAATACAATAAAATAAATGTTCACATGTCTTCGTATGTGTCGTATTCCCGCGCCCACCAGAAATTTTGGAAAAAAAATTTTTGACGTCAAAAATTTCCGACGTCAGAAAGTTGCGTCAGATGACGTCGGACGTCAAAACGGACGTCAGATTCGTATTCAGCGTCAAAAACTGGCCCTAGGACGTCATTTTGAGGTATTTGGGACAAAAAAATATTTTTTTGGAAAATTTGACCCAAATTGTGGACCTAAACTATATAAGTACCAATCCATCCCTGCCGACTCATCCCTACCAATTCATCCCTGCCGACTAATCCCCGACACTATTCATCCCTGCCGACTCATCGCCCGTTGTTCTAGGGTCATTTCATCGCCCTTCGTCATTAATTTTTCACAAGTCAGAGATTTTAAAAAATTTCACAGCAAAAATTGTAAAAAATTTCAGAGGTCTTGAATTTCAAAAAAAAATTCAAAGGCCTAGGATTCTCAAAAAAAATTTCAAAGGCCTAGGATTCTCAAAAAAAAAACAGAAGCCTAAAAAAATTTCAGAGGCGTAGAATTTTCAAAAAATTTCAAAAAAAATTTCTTCTTTTCACCATCTTTATTGAGTGAGCTATTTAGGCATGAGTGAGCTAAGAAAAAAAAAGTTTAAGTAAATCCGATCGGAGCTACTTAATATATTAATTCTCTTTATTCTTACTTCATATGAAGAATTTTTTGATCTTACTGTCGGATATTCCCACTGGCGGATTTTCACGGCACGGTTCAAACGATTTGAGGTATAAGAAATTAATGGACCAGTATAACCCACTGTATTTTTCGTTTCAAAGTTCTCGCTCGACCGCAAAAATGGATTTAGGTACGATAAAAATAATAGCACGTGATAAACGCTTTGAACCAGCGTTTTTTTGAAGCGAATTCCTTTTTGTAAAATAGTACAGAAAAGTGGATAATTGGAAGGAAAAAGAAACAAACAACATTCATTTAACATGGAATGTTCTCGCGTCATAAAATCGAGCAGCTAAAAAATGAATTAGAATTATCAGGGTTATTTACGCTGATTATAATTGATCTTGCTCCAGCGATCGCATCGCAGAATACTTACTACCTAAAAAATATAATTGCTTGGTTTAAAAATGAAATTAAGCCAGATCTGCGGATACATTTAACAAAGATTCTTAAAATCTAACAATTAAATGAAGGGGTCAGCTCAAAGGACCACGAGGGATAAAGGACCCCACGCAAAGAATCCCCCCAAAATTTTTTAAATCCTGTGTATAGTAAAATTCAATAAATCGGGGAAATAGGCCTGCGATCTCTGGTTTCTATGACATAGCGGTATTCCTTTAAAAATCCCCTTTTTATTATGCGCGCCAACAACAAAAAAAAGTCACAGTCAGTGAAAATTTAGCCTTTGTTTTTCTCAGGGAAAAATGCATGTTAAAAGACTCGCGCGCGGCCCTCTCTATAATATCTCTCTCGTTTCTTCTACAAATATATAATCTATCTCCTCTACTCTCTACATCCGCTATTTTAGAGTAATAATTTAAATTAGTTGATTATATGTAAATGTTTATGTAAATTTTACGGCCTAGAGAAATGACCCATGATCGATTTCAATTTGGGATTGGGGTATAATTCGATTCATGTGAATTTATATTTACTAATCCCTCGCAAAAATGAAACAGGAAATGGAAGATTTTTCTTACAAAACAATTTATAGTATTTATCATACAATTGATTGACTGTAAACGATACATAATCAATTAATTTATAATGAAATGAAATTTTGCAAAATTAATCAGAATTTTATCAATGTCTTCAAGTCAAACAAAAATTACTGTATATTGATTGATAGGCTGAGGAAAGGGGTCATCACACCCGAGATCAACCAAGATGATTTTCATTCCGATTCTTTGACATTTCTTCCCTATGACGACACGTAAAATCAGAGAATAAAAAGGGAAAAAGATAACATAATAAGATGGAAACAACAATTGTGTGGGTGACATGCAAATAAATTTAATGAGCTTTTTTAATTTGTTGCAAACCATGTCACCGATCACCGTGATGTCGATAAATTAGTGAGTGAAAACAGAGAAGATGGGTCTGATCCATATTGTGAGATGACATCGTCTTGGCTTTCCGATCAGTTCCCTTCCAACAACAACTGCTTCTGCACCAATTCCTCCGCAAACTGCTGGGCTTGCTTGCGCACCCGACGCTCGTACTCAGCCCGGTTCTGCACATAGATTTGGTATGCTTCCGCTTGAGCAGGATCTTCCGGGTTGGGAGACACCAACAACTCCTGGATGCCCACCAGCAACTGTTTCACCGAAATGGACGGTTTCCTTAAAAATCTGTTTACAATTTAATAAAATAAATACAGCTCTTATGCTTGCAATTTGAAATCAGACTAGGAAACAGGGACATAATGAGTCCAACATTTCAAGGGCGCCGTGTAGAAAATTTTTAAAATCTTAATGGTGTATTTTCGGGGGATCAGAGACACTCGCTTTTAGGGGGGTATTTTTCAAAATTTATGAAAATACTATAAATTTCATTTTTAGGATAAAAATGAGGATTACCAAAAAAAAATTATTTTTAAAAATTTTAAAAACAGTACTTATGAAATTTGATCATTTTTTCGAAAATAAAAAATTTCAAAAAGTGGCATTTGAATGGCTGGTTTGCCTTCCCCTCATTACGCTCCTAATAGGAAATATGTGAGAATCTCAACAGTTCTTACCAATCTTTGTTCTCATCCAACAGACTCAAGCACACTGTTCCCGAAGGGTACACATTCGGATGGAAAAGGGGCGGTTCGAATCGACATTTGGGAGGAGTGGAAGGGAAGTCGTCCTTGAAGATCATGCGCAATTTGTACAGGCCACCCTCCCAAATAGTCGATTTCGGTCCAGGAATGGCACATTCCCAATTGAAGCTGAAATCGGAGAAAAAATGATGAGGCAGACAAGGGAGTGCATCCCACTGGCGTATCCAGGATTTTGCTATGGGAGGGGCGGAATCTCCATAGCTCAAAAAACTATTTTCCTTCCCTGGAGGGAAAAAAAGAAAAAAAAACAAAGGAAAATCAATTGTTTTTTATTTAAAATATAAATATTTTATAGAAATTTTATTTTTTTAAAGGGGTCTGGAGAAATTTGTGAATATTTAAGCCTTTTACTTAAGAATATATTTATTTTTTGCCGCCATGGAGGGGGCGGCCGCCCCCTCCGTCCCCCACCTAAATACGCTACTGGTGCATCCATACACAAGATTAGGGATTTGCTTGGTGGAAATGTTGAAAATTCGACCTTTGAAGTAATTACTCTTTTCTCAAGAAAGTCTTTTTTTTACCGTGGGGGCTACAGCCACCCCCCCCCCAAAAAAAAATACATGATCACGCGAAACCTATGTTTAATGATAGCTCAATTCTGACGAAAGATTCGGATTCTACACCCGTGAAAACCTCTGAATACAATCTGAATACAATGTTTTCAAACTTTTCTGAGAAATTATTTTGGAAATTTTTTGTGGGGCNCCGAACAAGTACCCCCGCAATGCCCTGACATGAATGTTGGTTTTTTCTGGTTTGGGGTTGGGGCTTGGGGGCATTCCCTCTGCCTCCCCTAATGACGGGCCAAAACTTTTTGGAAAATAAATTTATCAATTAATTAATATTTGGCTTACAGATTAAGTGTACCGTCTTCGTTCTTGGTAGGCCGTGCAATAAAACCGAATGGGTGGTCTTTGCGCCAGGCCTTCCTCTCTTCTGCTAAACGTCCTGCTGCAATTCCCGCCATTTTAATTTTTGCGGAAAATATTCAGAAAATTATGTTTGATTTTGCTTTAAGTTAGAAATAAATGTTTAAAGCATCCATAAAACTCATTTCTTCATTTTCTAAAAACCATTCTCGCTTCAATTTACAGTGTGAAAAAGACTGTAAATTTCGCCCCCCTGCTTTGGCAGGGGGGCTTTTTTTGATATTTAAAGGGCCGGTTTTTCGTATTTAGCATGAAACTTTTTCTCCGATTATTGAAGCGATTGTTTTAAAATTTCTATGTTCAATGTAATATTTCCTTATTCTCTTTCTCTGTTCTCTTAAGACATAGTCAGAGAAAATAATTATGGCGTAAACACAGCATTTGAATTTCCTGCTGCAGAGAATGTGAAAAATGCTATTCTCTTTCTCTGATTCAACCATAATTGTGCGTAATCTTTGAGTCATTTCGCTTTGATTAAATGACAAAGATCCTTAATGCTAAAAACGAACAATTTATCCTTTAGTTGTTTTTGTGGGGGGCAGGAACAAAAATTTTCCTCCGAATTTTTTTCTCCAGCGGCCCCGACACGGAGAAATTTTGAAAATATAATGCTCTTTCTTTACTTAAGAAATTTGATAACTTTTTGATTAAGGCAAGTTTTTTGGTGAAATTTCGCTCTAAAGCCGCCGAAGAAAATTTTGATATTTAGTTGTTTTTTTAATTTTTTTTAAATTTTTTCTTCCTTTCTTCCCCCGACCCCTCTGAAAATTTTTAATTCGACGATGGGGGGGACCCTCGGTACTGTAATATTATTTTTTCTACCCAAAAGTTGGAAATGGATTTTTTATTTGAAACGAAAAAAGTGTTCGTTGAAACGAGAGAATGCTCATGAAAAAGTGTTGAAGAAAATTAAAAGAGTGCTCATGAAAAAGCAAATGAGTTCGCATTGGTTGGCACTTAGTACGTCCTCTAACTTTTGGGTTAAAAAAATAATGGATCAGAGTACGTCCCTGTGCTTGATATGGTATGTACACGTCACCAAAAATCGATTGGTAACTGTGAGGATAAAAAAGCAAAATTGTATGAATGAAGAAATGGGCGTGGCCTCCGCAAAATGGTCAGAGATCAAAAATAAAATTTTAGATCTATACTCGATTCATATGTAAGATGTTTTTAGAAATTTCAAGTTTTAGAAATGAGTGTATACTGCGGCCGCCAGAGCGAGGCCGATTTAAATCCATTTTTGCGCTCGAGCGTGAACTTTGAAACGAAAAGTACAGTTTGGGTTATAACGTGGTTCAAACCAAACTAGAGAAACGATCTTGATGTCAAAAAATAGAGCTAATTATTAGCTACAAAATGAGCCTAAGTCCATCCGAATTGGCCCAGTCTAAAAAAAGCTACGGTCAAAATAATTATCCGTGCGAGCACTTTTTGTAAATTGGCCGATACGAGTGATTGTTTTGGCCATAACTTTTTTTAGATTGGGCCAATTCGGATGGGCTTATGCTCATTTTGTAGCTAATAATTAGCTCTATTTTTTGACATCAAGATCGTTTCTCTAGGTTTGGCTTAAACCGAGTTATAACCCAAACTGTATTTTTCGTTTCAAAGTTCACGCTCGAGCGCAAAATGGATTTAAATCGGCCTCGCCTTGGCGGCCGCAGAATATATTGCCGCGAAAAGCATCTCTAAACTACAAAGACCAGACTCACGAAACACCGGATAAAAAACTTAATGCGGAGTTCGGTCCTTCGTTACGGTGCAAGGGCGTAGTCAGGGGGGGGGCTGAGGGGGCAGAGTCCCGCCGGAGTCCCGATAGGGAACGTCGGAGAAAATTTTGAAAATTAGTCCTTTTTCTTGAGAAAATTGCTAATTTTTTTCACTTGAGAACAGTTTTGGGTGCCGGCGGTCCCGATAGGGGCCGCCGGGGAAAATTTTGAAAATTTAGACCTGACTTTCTTCAGAAAACATTTTTTTAATAAAATTTTTCCAAATTCCCAAAATCAGGACAAATCAGAACATTTTCATTTTGTCAGATTTGGACCCTCCAAATCAGAACATTTCTGATAAATCAGAACAGATGGGCACCCTGCTATAGCCCCCCTCCCCAAATGCCAAGTCAAAAAAAAAATTCAAGAAGCTCCCCCTGTTCATTTTGCCTAAAACTTTAAAAAAAAATTCCGGCGACTCCTAGAGGCCGGAGGCCCCTAAGCCACAAGAACGCGTATGCTCGCTCACGAGTATGCTCGCTCACAATCAGCATCAAAACGGATGCAAATTGCTAGTGGCCACTGGCCAAGCAGTTTTTTGAGTTTTTAATGGAAATCTAACAATAGAATTAAAATAGTCTCTCGATCGAGAAACATCTTTTCTAATGATTTTTTGAATATTATAAAAATAATACAAAAAAGTGAGCATAAATTGAGAAGCAAGAAACAGACAACAATACTAAGTACATATCATTTAACACTGCATGCTTATACGTCATAAAATCTTAGGGGCAAAAAAGATTTCCATTTCTATGGGGTTTTGCACTGATTCTACTTATGTGGTTTTTTGAAGAAAAAAATTTTTGAAAACATTGAATCCTAGATCGAAGTGAATCGTCCGGACTCGGTCATTAGAGTCCCCACGTTAGAGTCCCAGTTGTTATTGGGCCGAAGAGTTGCCTTCCGCGTTCTTCCCATATCCTTCCGCTTATCTTCCCAAACCCTTCCGCGCCCTTCCACTATCTTTCCGCGTTCTTCCCATATCCTTCCGCTTACCTTCCCAAATCCTTCCGCGTTCTTCCCATATCCTTCCGCTTACCTTCCCAAATCCTTCCGCTTATCTTCCCAACCCTTCCAATATCCTTCCGCTCACCTTCCATAGCTCTTCACCGAAAGGTAGACGGATGTATGCGGAAGGTGATTAAAGGGGCGGTTTTTCGTTTTTAGCATTAAAGATTTATGTTATTTTATCGAAGCGAAATAACTCAATGATTACGCACAGTTAGGGTTGAATCAGAGAAAGAGAATAGCTTTTTTCACATTCTCTGCTGGAAATTCAAATGCTGCATTTACGCCATAATTATTTTTTCTGACTGTGTCCTATGAGAACAGAGAAAGAGAATAAGGAAATACTACATTGAACAAGGAAATTTTAAAACAATCGTTTCGATAATTTATAGAAATATTTCATGCTAAATACGAAAAACCGGGCCTTTAGAAATGATGCGGATGTACGCGGAAGGTGATTAGTTGTAATGCGGATGGATGCGGAAGGTGATTAGAAATGATGCGGATGGTGATTAGGGTGTGATGCGGCAGGCTGAGGAAGAATTGGGGACTCTATCGGCCCAATAACAACTGGGACTCTAACTCTAACGACCCTCACCGTGAATCTTCCTGAAAATGTTGGAAAAACTGAAGCTCGTTTTCTGGGCTACCTATCTGAATATCGAAACATCAAAATATCGAATCTACCAAAAAACATCAAAATATCGAAAATCAAAATATCGAAAATTTAAAATATCGAATAAGGTAAAATTCGTCAAAATATCGAATCTATCAAAAAACCAATTTGACACCAAGAAAATGCAGGAAATCCGCGATGCTATCCTGAAGCCGGGATCAGTTCATCGCCGGAAGGAATTTGTGGAAATGGACCGGACTCTGCTGCATCTCTGCCGAAATTCGCCACTTCACACTGACCAACACATTGCCATCTTCTTGCAGGCCATCTCGCTGGCACTGAAGCAGTTGCTGAATGATCTGGTCGACATCGACACAACTGGAGATGAAACTGATGAAGAAATTGAAGATGATGATGAGGAAAATGGACGGGAAATTGATGTGGAAAATGATGTTGATGCAGAAAATTCTCCCAATTCCCAAAACCCGTTTACCTATTCGATATTTTGATTTTCGATATTTAGAGCGGTAGCGGTTTTCTGAGCTGGGGGGGGGGT
>LDKF01001114.1:68711-89234 GCA_001026735.1 Rotylenchulus reniformis
CCCCAATCGGTCGTAATGATCTCCCCACTCGTCCCCCGTCATTCACATGCATATCTTTCGATCTTTTGGGGAGGGGGAAGAATGGAAATCATAGAAAAGGGAACCCTTGGAAGGGGCGAGTCGATGATGGGAAGCAAGACAGAAGAATAAGAACCTTATCGAATAGGTAAATTACAAATGGTTGTTGAACGGGGAGGGGGAGGGGCAGCGATAGTTTCGTTCGGCCTGTCGCCATCCGATTCCTCCCAAACACTTCTCGGTCATTTTCAGAAAAGTCCGAAATAAATTTTTAATTGTTTGATCCGTTCTCCCATATCCTGACCCAATGTAAATAATCCACCCTGTTTTCCCTTTTCCCCAATTTATTTAGGGTAATACTCTGTCGGATCTCAATGGTTCTCCGCGATTCTCCCCATCTGGATCCACAGGGTGCAGTTCCTTTTCGACTTCGCATCGATGGGAATTGGGTTTTCGTAGACGAGCGGCTGCTGCGAGCACACCCGGGCGGCGGAGCGATGCTCGCTTATCGCAACAAGGAGGCCAGCAACGTGTGAGTTCACTTTGGCGTGGAATCCATGAAGGTCTCCAAAGGTTTCGCCAAGAATGTTGATCTCGTCGAGATCCCGAAATCAAAATAAAATAATCTAATTAATTCGATAAAAATTCAAAATATTCGGAAAAACATTTCATATCTCTCTAGTTTTTTTACCAAAATCCACTTCGAAATATTAAAAAAAAATATTTAACTGATCAACACAATCGAAATCATTAATCAAAATTGAATGGGTTTTATTTTTTATCAATTTTGTCATTTAAGGTTTCATGCATTCCACGCCGGCTCCAAAAGTGCCTATAAATGGCTAAGCGAATATCGCATCAAAGAACCAATGGAAAAGAATGGCAAAGAAGAAACCCCGAGACTGACATTGCAAAAAGACGACGAAAATGTGATCCGATCGGGGGAAAATGACGTAAAGGGTTTTAACTATGATCCATTCAGGCATCCCCAAGCCATTTGGGAGACGAACTCGCACACGTGAACATGGGACGATTCAGTGTGAGCCCCGAGAAAAATGCAAAAGTGCAAAAAAAAGGGACCCGTTTTTCAAAAAAAGTCCCATTTCCCCATTTTTCTCAAAAGATCTGTTGCTCTTTCGACCAATTGCGTTTCCGAGTTCGGGGGATGGGATTGTTGGACGCGGACAACGAATATTTTGCGCGCAAATTCATGGAAGCATTGGCATTGATCGCGCTGGCGTTGTTTTTGCAGTCCCGGGAACTTTTGATGCCCTCCGCTTTGGTGATGGGCTTAGCCTGGCAACAACTTGGTTGGATGATCCACGAGGTGGGTATGGGTAAAACGACGTGCTGTTTATGAGTTCTAATCATTCCTTTGTAAAAAAAATTATGGCCAAAATACGTTTTGAAATTCTGAAAATTCAACAAAAATTTTCTTTTTTATATAACACTTGGTTTGAGATAACGTGCATCCAGAGAAACAAAAAATAAAATCTTACTTATGAATTATCGGATATTTTTAATCAAACAATTTAAATAGTTTTTATTACTTTCATACAACACAAATAATAATTAAAAAAACATTGGTGAAATGATTAGTAAAAATTTTGGATCTTTGATCTTGGTCCCTTTTTTCCTCACACTGCTAGAATAATCAATATTTCTTGGAATTCATATTTTTGTTCACATAAATTCTTCGCCTTTCTTTGGATTGGAACTTTCCTTTAGTATGCCCACCATCAACACTTCAAAGCACGTTGGTGGAACGATGTGTGCGGCTACGTTTGCGGGAATCTGATGCAGGGATTTTCATTGGGTGGTTGGAAGGAGCAACACAATGTCCACCACGCGGCCACCAATGTTGACGGACGAGATGGGGATTTGGACTTGTTGCCGTTGTGGGCGACCATCGGAACACAGCTCAAAGTAGGAATGGGGGACTACTAGTATAGTAACTAGACGCAAATTGGTCAAAGTTATGAGTTTTGAATTGCGCTGCATAAAACTTGCATGTTTTTTTTTGAAAAATATTCCAATAAGAAAATAGTAGTCTTGTAACTTTCCATTTTTCGTTCTATTTTTTTTTAATTTTCCATTTTCTGCTCTATTTATCTTTCTTTTTTTTCCTTTCCTCTACTTTTTACTTATAATTCATTTGAATTTGGACTTTAGCACGTCGACCCTAACTCTGTGTTTGCCCTTCTGTTGCCCTTTCAGCATCTCTACTGGGCAATTGCGTTGCCCCTTCTGCGTCTTTCCTGGTTGTTCCAATCCGTCCAATTTGTTTTACAAATGAATCGGAGCTTCTACGATGTTTTCCTCCATTTTCCTCCAATTTTTCATCATTTTCCATTTTCAGATTCATCGACAGCGAGCATTGGTGGAACAGTGCACCCTGGCCATCCACTGGACTCTGGTTCTGGTGCAGTATTACTATTTACCGGATAATCAGGTGCTAAATGTCCAAAAATTGTAACTTTTTGATTTCTCGACTCGGATCCATTCAGGCTCGCCTCCAATACTTTTTGATATCCAACCTATTCGCTGGCTTTCTCATTGCCCATGTGGTCACATATAATCATTATTCCACCGACAAATTCCCGCGTATTTTTGGGATTTAAACATTTTTTTAAATTTTCCCTTCAGACGATGACCCTATCCTGGGCAACTACGCTTGTTTGCAACTGTATACGACGCGAAATATGCGTCCCGGTCCACTCATCGATTGGCTCTGGGGAGGTCTGAACTACCAAATTGAGCATCATTTATTCCCAACCATGCCAAGGCATAATCTGAAAAAGGTCATTCAAATAGTATTTTAAGTTTATTCAAGTTATAATTTATAGGTTATGCCGTTAGTCAAGGAATTTTGCACCGACAATGAAATTCCCTACATGGTGAGGAATAATACACACATGCAAAACGGGGTTATTCACACCGGGGTGGGGGTCGAAGAAAAAAAAGAGAAAAATNATCGGAACACAGCTCAAAGTAGGAATGGGGGACTACTAGTATAGTAACTAGACGCAAATTGGTCAAAGTTATGAGTTTTGAATTGCGCTGCATAAAACTTGCATGTTTTTTTTTGAAAAATATTCCAATAAGAAAATAGTAGTCTTGTAACTTTCCATTTTTCGTTCTATTTTTTTTTAATTTTCCATTTTCTGCTCTATTTATCTTTCTTTTTTTTCCTTTCCTCTACTTTTTACTTATAATTCATTTGAATTTGGACTTTAGCACGTCGACCCTAACTCTGTGTTTGCCCTTCTGTTGCCCTTTCAGCATCTCTACTGGGCAATTGCGTTGCCCCTTCTGCGTCTTTCCTGGTTGTTCCAATCCGTCCAATTTGTTTTACAAATGAATCGGAGCTTCTACGATGTTTTCCGCCATTTCCTCAATTTTTCATCATTTTCCATTTTCAGATTCATCGACAGCGAGCATTGGTGGAACAGTGCACCCTGGCTATCCACTGGACTCTGGTTCTGGTGCAGTATTACTATTTACCGGATAATCAGGTAAATGTCCAAAAATTGCAACTTTTTGAGTTCTCGACTCGGATCCATTCAGGCTCGCCTCCAATACTTTTTGATATCCAACCTATTCGCTGGCTTTCTCATTGCCCATGTGGTCACATATAATCATTATTCCACCGACAAATTCCCGCGTATTTTTGGGATTTTTGGAAACATTTTTTAAATTTTCCCTTCAGATGATGACCCTATCCTGGGCAACTACGCTTGTTTGCAACTGTATACGACGCGAAATATGCGTCCCGGTCCACTCATCGACTGGCTCTGGGGAGGTCTGAACTATCAAATTGAGCATCATTTATTCCCTACCATGCCAAGGCATAATCTGAAAAAGGTCATTCAAATATTTTAAGTTTATTCAAGTTATAATTTTAAAGGTTATGCCGCTAGTCAAAGAATTTTGCACCGACAATGAAATTCCCTACATGGTGAGGAACACACACACATGTACAACGGGGTTATTCGCACCGGGGTGGGGGTCGAAGAAAAAAAGAGAAAAATTGGAAAATGGCAAAAAATTTTAAAAATTGGTGAAGTTTTTATTTATTAACAACGAATGGGCCTTGTTCCCTGTCCCCTTACCCCTTTTCATTCGCCATTCGCAAGGCCAATTTCTGACCCAACCCTTATATATTTATGAAAGAATAAAAACAAAAATAAGAAATTTTTTTACTTTTCTTCTCACTCATGTCAGGTCGACGATTACTTCACTGGATTCCGTCTGACGATCATCCAACTACGAAGGGTGGCGGACATTGCTGCGGAGGCATTTGGTAAAACTTCAACGCTATCCGTCGCGATGTTGAGGAGAAGTGGGAGTGTGAGAAAGGAAGGACCGAAGAGCGAAGAAATGAAGGGGAGGGGAACCCATTTTTGAATTCAAATTGGACACTATTTATTGTATTTTACAGAGAAAAAAAAACAGAATCGGACCAGTATTATCATAATGGGTAGCGATGAATCATACGTGTAGAAAGAAAGAAAATGAAATGNAATCGGTCGTAATGATCTCCCCACTCGTCCCCCGTCATTCACATGCATATCTTTCGATCTTTTGGGGAGGGGGAAGAATGGAAATCATAGAAAAGGGAACCCTTGGAAGGGGCGAGTCGATGATGGGAAGCAAGACAGAAGAATAAGAACCTTATCGAATAGGTAAATTACAAATGGTTGTTGAACGGGGAGGGGGAGGGGCAGCGATAGTTTCGTTCGGCCTGTCGCCATCCGATTCCTCCCAAACACTTCTCGGTCATTTTCAGAAAAGTCCGAAATAAATTTTTAATTGTTTGATCCGTTCTCCCATATCCTGACCCAATGTAAATAATCCACCCTGTTTTCCCTTTTCCCCAATTTATTTAGGGTAATACTCTGTCGGATCTCAATGGTTCTCCGCGATTCTCCCCATCTGGATCCACAGGGTGCAGTTCCTTTTCGACTTCGCATCGATGGGAATTGGGTTTTCGTAGACGAGCGGCTGCTGCGAGCACACCCGGGCGGCGGAGCGATGCTCGCTTATCGCAACAAGGAGGCCAGCAACGTGTGAGTTCACTTTGGCGTGGAATCCATGAAGGTCTCCAAAGGTTTCGCCAAGAATGTTGATCTCGTCGAGATCCCGAAATCAAAATAAAATAATCTAATTAATTCGATAAAAATTCAAAATATTCGGAAAAACATTTCATATCTCTCTAGTTTTTTTACCAAAATCCACTTCGAAATATTAAAAAAAAATATTTAACTGATCAACACAATCGAAATCATTAATCAAAATTGAATGGGTTTTATTTTTTATCAATTTTGTCATTTAAGGTTTCATGCATTCCACGCCGGCTCCAAAAGTGCCTATAAATGGCTAAGCGAATATCGCATCAAAGAACCAATGGAAAAGAATGGCAAAGAAGAAACCCCGAGACTGACATTGCAAAAAGACGACGAAAATGTGATCCGATCGGGGGAAAATGACGTAAAGGGTTTTAACTATGATCCATTCAGGCATCCCCAAGCCATTTGGGAGACGAACTCGCACACGTGAACATGGGACGATTCAGTGTGAGCCCCGAGAAAAATGCAAAAGTGCAAAAAAAAGGGACCCGTTTTTCAAAAAAAGTCCCATTTCCCCATTTTTCTCAAAAGATCTGTTGCTCTTTCGACCAATTGCGTTTCCGAGTTCGGGGGATGGGATTGTTGGACGCGGACAACGAATATTTTGCGCGCAAATTCATGGAAGCATTGGCATTGATCGCGCTGGCGTTGTTTTTGCAGTCCCGGGAACTTTTGATGCCCTCCGCTTTGGTGATGGGCTTAGCCTGGCAACAACTTGGTTGGATGATCCACGAGGTGGGTATGGGTAAAACGACGTGCTGTTTATGAGTTCTAATCATTCCTTTGTAAAAAAAATTATGGCCAAAATACGTTTTGAAATTCTGAAAATTCAACAAAAATTTTCTTTTTTATATAACACTTGGTTTGAGATAACGTGCATCCAGAGAAACAAAAAATAAAATCTTACTTATGAATTATCGGATATTTTTAATCAAACAATTTAAATAGTTTTTATTACTTTCATACAACACAAATAATAATTAAAAAAACATTGGTGAAATGATTAGTAAAAATTTTGGATCTTTGATCTTGGTCCCTTTTTTCCTCACACTGCTAGAATAATCAATATTTCTTGGAATTCATATTTTTGTTCACATAAATTCTTCGCCTTTCTTTGGATTGGAACTTTCCTTTAGTATGCCCACCATCAACACTTCAAAGCACGTTGGTGGAACGATGTGTGCGGCTACGTTTGCGGGAATCTGATGCAGGGATTTTCATTGGGTGGTTGGAAGGAGCAACACAATGTCCACCACGCGGCCACCAATGTTGACGGACGAGATGGGGATTTGGACTTGTTGCCGTTGTGGGCGACCATCGGAACACAGCTCAAAGTAGGAATGGGGGACTACTAGTATAGTAACTAGACGCAAATTGGTCAAAGTTATGAGTTTTGAATTGCGCTGCATAAAACTTGCATGTTTTTTTTTGAAAAATATTCCAATAAGAAAATAGTAGTCTTGTAACTTTCCATTTTTCGTTCTATTTTTTTTTAATTTTCCATTTTCTGCTCTATTTATCTTTCTTTTTTTTCCTTTCCTCTACTTTTTACTTATAATTCATTTGAATTTGGACTTTAGCACGTCGACCCTAACTCTGTGTTTGCCCTTCTGTTGCCCTTTCAGCATCTCTACTGGGCAATTGCGTTGCCCCTTCTGCGTCTTTCCTGGTTGTTCCAATCCGTCCAATTTGTTTTACAAATGAATCGGAGCTTCTACGATGTTTTCCTCCATTTTCCTCCAATTTTTCATCATTTTCCATTTTCAGATTCATCGACAGCGAGCATTGGTGGAACAGTGCACCCTGGCCATCCACTGGACTCTGGTTCTGGTGCAGTATTACTATTTACCGGATAATCAGGTGCTAAATGTCCAAAAATTGTAACTTTTTGATTTCTCGACTCGGATCCATTCAGGCTCGCCTCCAATACTTTTTGATATCCAACCTATTCGCTGGCTTTCTCATTGCCCATGTGGTCACATATAATCATTATTCCACCGACAAATTCCCGCGTATTTTTGGGATTTAAACATTTTTTTAAATTTTCCCTTCAGACGATGACCCTATCCTGGGCAACTACGCTTGTTTGCAACTGTATACGACGCGAAATATGCGTCCCGGTCCACTCATCGATTGGCTCTGGGGAGGTCTGAACTACCAAATTGAGCATCATTTATTCCCAACCATGCCAAGGCATAATCTGAAAAAGGTCATTCAAATAGTATTTTAAGTTTATTCAAGTTATAATTTATAGGTTATGCCGTTAGTCAAGGAATTTTGCACCGACAATGAAATTCCCTACATGGTGAGGAATAATACACACATGCAAAACGGGGTTATTCACACCGGGGTGGGGGTCGAAGAAAAAAAAGAGAAAAATTGGAAAATGGTAATAAATTTTAAAAATTGTTGAATTTTTTATTTATTAACAACGAATGGGCCTTGTTCCCTGTCCCCTTACCCCTTTTCATTCGCCATTCGCAAGGCCAATTTCTGACCCAACCCTTATATATTTATGAAAGAATAAAAACAAAAATGAGAAAAATTTTTATTCTTCTTCTCACTCATGTCAGGTCGACGATTACTTCACTGGATTCCGTCTGACGATCATCCAACTACGAAGGGTGGCGGACATTGCTGCGGAGGCATTTGGTAAAACTTCAACGCTATCCGTCGCGATGTTGAGGAGAAGTGGAAGTGTGAGAAAGGAAGGACCGAAGAGCGAAGAAATGAAGGGGAGGGGAACCCATTTTTAAATTTAAATTGGACACTATTTATTGTATTTTACAGAGAGAAAATAGAATCGGACCAGTATTATCATAATGGGTAGCGATGAATCATACGTGTAGAATGGAAGAAAATGAAATAATCTTTTTACAATTGTGGCGAGGGCCCTTTCCCCTAGNTTCCCCTAGCCCCCCCCCCCCACCCATCACCGACTGACCATCCGCCAAATTGATTGCTCGCGAGAGATCGATGTGATGGTGATAATGGGAGCAATCACCCTCACTCCAATTAATAATACCATTACCGCGGTTTCCTGTGGCTTCTCCAAATTACGACTAGTTTCCTTTTTTAAAGAATTTTTTCTCTTTGTTTTTATATGTTTCGAGTGATGTACAACCAAATCCTTATTCAGTTGGACTCCATCAGCAGGAGCATAAAGGGCCGGTTTTTCGTATTTATAAGTAGCATGAAACTTTTATTCCGATTATTGAAGCGATTGTTTTAAAATTTCTATGTTCAATGTAGTGTTCCCTTATTCTCTTTCTCTGTTCTCATAGGACACAGCAGAGAAAATAATTATGGCGTAAATACAGCATTTGGATTTCCTGCAGAGAATGTGAAAAAACGCTATTTTCTTTCTCTGGTTCAAACCGAATTGTGTATAATCCTTAAGTTGTTTCGCTTCGTTAAAATGACAAAAATCCTTAATGCTAAACAAAATTTTTTTCCTTTATCTATAATTTGGTCTCAGGAGGGGTACACCCCTAAAAAAATTTTTTTGAGGACACAGACATTTTCAATTTATGTATTTGCGAAAAAGCAACAAATGGTGTCGGCGGTTAGAAGCCGACAGAGAAAAAATTCAATTTAAATATTTAAGAAAATGGAGCATTTTTTGAATAAATAAAAAGTTAAGCAAAAAATTTACTAATCAACCAGCCAACCCACAAAGGGAAAATCTCTTCCCTTCGTTGTTGGAAAATTGAATATGTTTGTTTAACCGTTACGCACCACAGATGGACGGACGGTGGACGGAAATCGTTGGCCCATCTTCTTGGGCTCTTGGCAACAAGGGGGTGATTGGCCATCCCTCCCCTCGTTCATCGATTCGATTTTACTGTTTTTCTTTACTTTCTTCCCCGTTTTCTCTAAATAAGGATGATGGTATGGTAGAGTTCCGATCCTCAACAAATTCCCGATTTTTTGCCTTTTTTTTTTCTTTTTCTTGGCCTATCCCTTCCGTCGTAAGTTGCTGATTCTGGCTTCCGCTGATTCCTTCCCCCTTCTCCCCCTTCACTCCGCCAACCAATCCATCCATAAAATTGGATCATTGCTTTGCTCTGTTTCTTCCACCATCTTTGCTGGCTGTTGTCCCACTGTCCCTCCCTGCTCTCCCTCCCTTCTTTCTCATCAGTCTTTCGTCTTCCATGAACTTTTTGATCGTTACACAAATAATATTTTTTCCTCCTTATGCTTTTTTCTTGTTCATAAATAACATATATTGCTCGGCCGCCAGAGCGAGATCAATTTGCAAATTTTTTACGGTCGAGCGAGAACTTTGAAACGAAAAGTACAGTTTGGATTATAACTCGGTTTAAACCAAACCTAGAGAAACGAGTTCGGTGTGAAAAAATAGCACAATAAATTAGCTACAAAATGAGCCTAAGCTCACCCGAATTGGCCCAGTGTAAAATAAGTTACGGCCAAAATGATCACTCGTATCGGCCAATTTACAAAAAATGCCTACACGGATGATTATTTTGGCCATAACTTTTTTCACACTTGGCCAATTCAGATGGGCTTATAAGCTCATTTTATAGCTAATACTGCGGTCGTCAGAATGTGGTCGGGTAGCACGACTTTTGGAAACAGCAAATCATTTAAATAAACCATACAGGTTCCTGCTCTTTCTCCAAAAAATATCTTTTTTCAGTCCTTAATTTTGCATATTTGGAGATGGAAATACAGAAAAATTCGTTTTCAGTCATGGAAATTGGAAAAATAAAATCCGGCCCATCCATCTATTGCACCCTCGGAAACGATGATCCTTCAATCAAAGAAAAAATCTTTTTATTCCAATTCCATCTTCCAATCGATAGCCCATTCTCGGGGGTCAACATTTTTTTTAATTTTGTATACCATTGGTACATATTAATTAATTCCATTAATCATCGTCAATTTCATAAACCGCAGAAATGAGCGGCAAAAGCTCAGCAGCGGACACTCCAACAACAGAAGTGAAACTGCTGAAGGATGGGAATTGGGCATTGATTCAGCAGAACACCTTCACCCGCTGGGTCAACCAGCATCTGAAGAATGCTGAAGGCAGTCCCCAGATCGACAATTTGGTGAGAAAAATTGAAAATAAATGAAAAAAAACAAATTTGGATAGTGAAATTTGAGGAAAAAACAAATTAGGAGGTTAGTCCGGAACTTGTCTAATTTTAACTTATTATTTTAACGGGCCAAAAGACCGAGAGGGCCAATTTTTTGAAACCCCAAGACTTAGGAAGATTCTAAAAGCCAAGACTTATCAAAAACAAAAAAAGGACCAATTTTTGAAAAACACAAGGCTGTGTAATATTTTTTGAAAATGGAAGAATTCGAAAAATTCAAAGCTGTGAAATGAAAATTTATTTACAAGGTTTAAACATGTAAAAAAATGTCGGTCTTTTGGCTACTCACCATTTTTGGGTTGATTTTTTCACTAAAGCAGATGCCCATCATTCCCTTAATCGTTTCTTCCCTCTCTTCCCCAATTCTTTTGAAAATTGAAAATCCAACATGTAAACGAACTACGGCGCTATCTTAAAAGTGGCCCTTTTTGGGACTCTAACATTTTTTGAATCTCGGGACTCAAATTCATTTTGATTATATATTTTATTTGTTTATTGTTAATTCTTTATTCTAAAAACGATTTTAAACGTAATTTTAGAAAAAAAAAGAAAAATTTCTTAAAAAAAACAAAGATTTCTGTGCCGCCAGTATTTCATACTGGCAGATTTCTGTGCCGCCAGTATTTCATACTGGCAGATTTCTGTGCCGCCAGTATTTCATACTGGCAGATTTCTGTGCCGCCAGTATTTCATACTGGCAGATTTCTGTGCCGCCAGTATTTCATACTGGCAGATTTCTGTGCCGCCAGTATTTCTTACTGGCAGATTTCTGTGTCGCCAGTATTTCATACTGGCAGATAACTTAACTTGCTCTCAAATTTTAGACAAAATGCAAGGGCAAAAGGACAACATTTATTCGATGCATTTGTTAAGCTGTTGTGTGAAAATTACAATGTTTATCAATAAAATATTATTAACAATGAAAATAAAATGAATTTGAGTCCCGAGACTCAAAAAAGAGTCCCAAAAAGGGTCACTTTTAAGATAGCGCCCGAACTACCAAGCACTTACCCTTTTTAGGCAACGGCTTTCCACGATGGGATTTTGCTGATCCGCTTGGCGGAAGTGCTCTCCCATCGGACTTTTTCCCGGTTCAATCGGAAGCCAATAATGCGGACACAAAAGTTGGACAACATTTCCACGGTCCTGAACTTTCTGCAAACTGAGGAGAATATCAAAATAGTCAACATTGGTCTGTTAAAATTGAGGGAATGGCCTTTACTTTATGAATTTGTATCCATCCAGACAGTTCCCACATCGCCGACCACAACCTGAAGCTGATCCTCGGCCTCATCTGGACCCTGATCCAGCATTACTCAATCTCACAGCCCATCCCGACAACAGAACCAACCGGATCGGAACAGTCCGGCACAGCCAAAGGGGATGAGCAGTCGCGGAAGAAGCCGGAACAAAGTCCCAAGCAAAGGTTGTTGGCCTGGGTCCAGGCCAAGGTGGGACACGGCCAGCCAGTGCACAACTTCACATCGGACTGGAACAACGGGATCCTGCTGGGGGCCCTGGTAGGCATCAAAAGGAAAAGGGAAATTGGGACCAATGGTTATGGCACACAATAGGTGGATTCCTGTCTGGGCACTGGCAGCTTCGTGGAATGGCACCGGTGGAATGCGAAGGACGCGGTGGAGAACACACACCGGGCGATGCAGGCGGCCGAGGACGGACTCGGAGTGGAAAAGGTGCACTAACAACAAGAACAGTATTTTTAAATTTTATGATTGGATGAGTAACTAAATCCCTTTGTTAGTTAATTACACCAGAGGAGTTGACCAATCCGAAGGTGGACGAGAAGAGTGTGATGACCTATCTGGCGCAGTTCCCCCGGGCCCAGCCCCAACTTCTCGGCGTGGTCTCTGGCCTGGACCACCGCCCTCTCCTGGGCGTTCCCTCCAACTTTCGTGTTCAACTCCAACGAGCGAATCTTCGTCCGTCCATCGATGTGCTGGAATCACACGGTGACCCTTTGGACGAGCTGAGGATGTCGCAGTTGGAAGGCGAACAGAGTGACAACATTTGTCCGGTCTACGATGTTGTCTTCGTACCCAAGCGGATTGGAGAACACACAGTACGCTTGCCATCGCCAAGCAGCTTCCCTAATTACACAATTTCCAGGTCAATGTCTATGCTCAAAATGTCATTGATCTGATGGGTCCCAGACTGCCCATTGAAAAGATAACCGTGAATGTGATGCCGGCACCCAAAGTGTTGGGACTGCGAACGGAGGCAGTCCAGGGGGAACACCAAAGATTCCAAATTGCCAATGTGGATGATTATCAACAATTGGACGTGATGGTTAGAACAGATAAACGGGGGATTAAATAGTAATTAGCAGATAAGGGTTAAAAAAAGAAATAACCAAGTTGGAACCGATTCCAATAAGGCTGTCGATCCGGATGGACGTGAGATCGTACTGGATGCCGGCTCGGAGCGGGACCAACACTCACAAGGGAAGTACTTGAGGTTACCGTGGCGTTTCGGAAAACTCCAAACCAAAAGTTGTAGGTCACCCCCATATCTTATATTAAAATTTTAATTTTAGCTGCGGAATGCGCATGGCTTGGCCGGTAGAGCCCGATTTTGGCCAGGGAAAATGTGCCAGCCAATGTCAACAAGATCCAACAGCAGTGCCAGCAATGGCTCCGTGGTCCAGTGGTAGCGTGCCCGACTCCCCCACCTCATGGTCACCGGTTCGATTCCCGGTGGGCGAAACTTTTTATTTTTTTATTATTTAGTATTTACAAAAAGAAATCGACCAAATTTTTAATTTTCAATATGAAAAAAAATTTTTTTACAATTCCGCAAAAATAGAAAAAAGGAGTAGGATTATTGCTTATTCATCATGAATATGGAACTCGTTGAAAAAGTGATGGAAACAGAGATATTTCTCACAATATGAACATTGTATCATGACGGGGCCAAGACAAGAATTACATTGTATTGGGAAGTTAGTTGTGTTTAAACAGTAGCGAACCGGATGTGCGAAGGCACCAATATCCTCACGATAACCGAAGACGGAAAACAACCCAATGGAATATGAGATTTATAGAGGGGTGATCTTACTTCATGATGAATAAGCAATAATCCTACTCATTTTTTCAGCTTTTGCGGAATTGTAAAAAAAAATTTTTCATATTGAAAATTAAAATATTGGCTGATTTCTTTTTTAAAATACTTAATAATGAAAAAATAAAAAGTTTCGCCCACCGGGAATCGAACCGGTGACCATGAGGTGGGGAGTCGGGCACGCTACCACTGGACCACGGAGCCATTGCTGGCACTGCTGTTGGATCTTGTTGACATTGGCTGGCACATTTTCCCTGGCCAAAATCGGGCTCTACTGGCCAAGCCATGCGCATTCCGCAGCTAAAATTAAAATTTTAACATAAGATATGGGGGTGACCTACAACTTTTCGGCCGGAGTTTTCCGAAACGCCACGGTAACCTCAAGTACTTCCCTTGTCAGTGACCTGTTGCTACACACCCTCAACACCTGGCCAGGTCATCGCCACTCGTCGTCGTCCTTCAATTTATTATTTTTTGCTTCAGCACTCCATCTTTGTCATGTACGGCAAACGCCACATCCCCCACAGCCCCTTTCCGCTTCATGTCCGACCTAATCCCATCACTGACATCCCACGTACTTTTATTCAACTTCCAAAATTGAATATTAGATGTCCGTTTTTATGACTTTATAGCACTGCTGACACCTATGGCCACCCCGGAACAATTGAACAGTCACGGCGATAGGTCCTCGTCCCTGGCAACCCAACTTTGGCTCTATGGACCAGGAATTTCGCCGTCTGTTCCCGTCAATCGCTCAACCGATTTTATAGTCCACAAACGGAATGAAGTGCCCACAGAGGAGGATGAGTACATCGTTGCTGTTCCGCACATTCAACTTTTTGCTCCAGATTGGAAGGAGTTGAACACGGAAACCCAACTATTGCAATCAGACCACAGTGAAATCGTTTACAAAATTAGCTACAAACCGGAAATTGTCGGCGAGTACAGGGTGAGTGGATAAAACAAGTTCAGATTGCATTAAAAAATATTTTAGAATTTAAAGGACTAATTATTTCAGATAAAGGTGCTGTGTAATGAGGTGCCCATATTCAGTGAAGTCCCTGTCATAGCCGTCGATGAACAAATTCTCTTCGACTATCCATCCTCCAACAACAAATTGGAGCTCCGTAAATTGCATTATACACCCGAGCTGGGCAACGGAATTGCAGTGGTCGAGAGGAAGAACTCACCAATTCTGTCGCAGGTCCAAACCTAAATTTAATGTTTGCTTCATTTTATTACAGTCCATAATTTTCAGATTCATTTGGGTCATCGGATCTCTCTGCTCTTCTCCAGCCCAGATATTGACAGTAAACAGGAATTGAGAGCAAGATTGGAGCAGCCAGGTGGGGTTGTGCTGGGTCGAGATGGCACCGTAGACATTGAGCGAATCGGACAAAACCAATTTCGACTGAGTTTTGTTCCTCTGGTGGACGGATCACATTTTGTCGAAGTGTTCCAGGGTCGGCAACCGATTGAGGGTTTGGCTGCGAAAGGATTAATGGATTTGAAGGCAGTGACTGATCACATTTAAGGGTCGCCTTTTGAAGTTAAAGTTGGCAAAGCTCATCTCGTGTTTGCCCAAGGACCCGGACTTAAAGAAGCGTTTGTGGTGAATAATCTTGGAGAAAATTGAATTTTCAGTGATCATTTTTTGACATCGTAGGGACAAGAGAACTCCTTCACGGTTCAGTCATCCACATCCACGGACAATTTTGTGCTGAAGATGGACGGACCCGGGGAGACGAAGATGAACATGATGGATGACCCGGGGGAGGACGGAATCGCACATGTGAAATACAGGGTGGACAAGCCAGGTGAGCCGGGCAAATCTCATCGGCGAAAATCCAAACGCCGATGTATCATCGACGGAAATCAAAACTCATCGGCGAAAAAAACAATTTCAGGGAAGTACAGAATTTCGATGCTCATCGAGGGCACACACATCAGCGGATCGCCCTTCCAGGTCGAAGTCAAACCTCCAGCAGAAGGCAAGGAACCGAAGGAGCTGAAGGTGGTGAAGCGGGTGATCAAAACGCAAACAATCATCGGACAAGTGGAAACGGAAGTCGCGAAACCAAAACAAAAATTGGAATTGTAAAAAATCCCCCTTCTAGCAGCAAAACAAACAGATTGATCTTGATCTGTTGCAACGGCAACTGGCATCTGATGCCTCACCAATCCATTTTACGCATCGCCAACTGGAACTCGAACATCAGCCAATGGAAATTGTGGCCAACTATGTTTTGGAGGGATCTTTGTTAACAGCGAATCACATCAAAAATGAATTGCTGGACCCGAGAGATATCACCGTCATCAGCGATGTTCGGATGGTGGAACTAAAGGGCGGGGGACTGAAGGAGTTTGTGCCCGGCCAACCCGCCAAATTCACTGTGAACACATCACGGACGGGTAAATCCAATAGGAATAGTCCGCGACAATCTGAACAATGATCCAATCAATTAATCAGGTTTGGACACACTTTTCGTCGCCGTTGTGACTTCGCATGGTCCCGCCGAGGAAGTGAATGTTCGCCATATCGGCAACGGAAAATACAAAGTGGGCACGATGCTAGAGATGCTCGAGACTCTCGGTCTTGAGTCTCGAGTCGAGACTTTTCTCGGGGTTTTTTGGTCTCGGTCTCGGTTTTTGAGTCTCGGAAAACGAGACTTTTTTACACTGGATAATATGGCCTTTGTTGGAAAAAATGATCAGGAAAAATTCGATTGAGGATGTCGACATAAATTTTTATTTTTCATCAAATAATTTTTATTTTTCCATAATTTGTTCCAACAACATTTTCTTTAAAAAAAGAATCTAAATCCTCAAAAATTAAAAAAATTGTTATTTCGCAATCACTCGCAAAAAACTAAATTTTGGAAAAATTTAAATTTTTCGGGCAATCGATAGAAAAAGGAAAGAAATCAGATAAAAATTAAAAAATTGGCCAACTTTGTTCAGAATTTGGCCTAAAATTTCAAAATTTTCTCCGGCGGCCCCTATCGGGACCGCCGGCATCCCTTTGTATAGTAATTTATTTCTTAATTGGGTTTCAGCAAAAAATGGTCAATTTTCATAAAGAATGGACTTCAAATAAATTTGTTCCTCCTTAATTTTTAATTATCTGAAATTAACAGTTTAAACAGTTCAAAATAAATGCGATACAAAAGTTTTGCATTTTTGCTTTGTTTGATTAAATATTTGAAGATTTATCTTGTGAAATTTTTCTACAAAATTTCAAAAAGTCTCGGTCTCGGGGCAAAATATCGGTCTCGAGTCTCAGGAATAAATCAGGTCTCGAGCATCTCTACACGATGCCAGAGATGAACAAACACTGCCAATTAAACCCTTCGCTTTGTTAAGGTGTCTTATACATCACTGCATGCCTCCAATGTACTGGTGTTCGTAAAGTACGGTCAACAAGACGTCGATGGCAGCCCCTTTAGGTCAAGGAAGTTTGACAAATCCGCAATTTATAGGCAAATTCTTTAATTTCAGTGTCCTACCGTCCCTGCACAGCAATGGTGGCATGCTGTGCTCTGCAGACCATCGGCACAAAAGAGAGTGAAACGAAATGGGTGGTCATTTTGGTTGTTAGCATATTCATTCCTTAATTTTTATTGCTTGCTCATATTACAAATTTATTTTTCCCCTGGGTTGATGATATGAGAGTACCATGTCAGTCCATTCCGTCATCCTTTCCTTCCATTCCATTGTTCTCCCACTGACAGTTTTCTTCCCTTTCTCACCATTTTTTACCCATTGGAAGTAAATTAATCATTAAAATTTGGTTGTAATTCGATTTAAAAATGGTTCAAGCGATGTTTCATTCGTTTCAGAGGTGAAAAAACTTGCGCATTATTTTCCAACTGAGAAAAAGTCCAGAATCAGAAAAGTCCAGAAATCTGAGACTCCTTTATTTTCGAATTTGGTATCGAAGCGATTTGTCGAATGCGTTTGGCGCTTTTGTTCTCTCTTTTCCTTGTCTCTGTTCCTTCATTTCATTGGATCCAAAGACCACTCCATCTTCGAGTGGGCGTGTCCCTCCGTCGAGTGGGCGCGTCCCTCCACCTAGTCCATATACTTACTAGTAAATAGCTTTTCCCGCTGTTCATTCCTCTCAATTTGTGATCGCGCGGAGATTTATTCCTTGCAAACAAAACAATCGCTTTAATACCATTTTTTCAAAAAGGATTTCCGGAAGTCACCGAATTGCCTGTTCTCCAAAAAATAAGTAATAATTATATGTATATTACTGGGGTGATTAAACGACTCAATAATCATTTGGAAAAATTCAAATGAAAATTATTGAAACGAAAATTTTATTTTAAAATTACAAAAACACCAACGGCGAAACGCCAGAAAGTGTGGAATTCAGTCTTTCATGAGCCGCTGTTCTATAGAAACATGTCAGAGACGCATAATACTCGTTTTCTCTGCGTTTGTTTGCACTATCTTAATAGAATCTTGGATTTTTCCCATTATAGGGTCGATCGGTCACCCCCCAGTAGTATGCACTTGAATCCGATGGGTGTATGAATGTAAAATTTTAGCCAGCTGGTAGCGTTCCTCCCCAATCCAAATCCTTCTGTTGGAGTTCAGTTCCTACAACTTAGGACGTCATTGTCATCATGTTCTCGTGACAATTTATAAAATTGAATTCTTTAAACAATGAAAACGATGCAAATGAAAAAATGGAAAATTGTGCGGAAATCGAGGTAACAAACAGATCACTGATCAGTGATCAGACTGGGAGTGTGCTGAGTGCCATCTTCTGCACCACCGAGGAGAGCAAATGGTGCAGCAGCTGGTCGTCGCAGTTGGCGATCTGCAGGGTGCGCGGACAGATCCGGGCCGACTTCCCATCCACCTCCAGCTCCACCACGGCCCTTCTCCTCCCCTCCTCCTCCTCCTGTCCCTCCCCCATCTCTTCCACAATTTCCACCCGACTTTGGGGACCACACAGCTCCCGAAGGGTGTTCACCAGCAGTTGTTCGGTGGCCAGAGGTGGCTTGGTAACCGGCTCCTCCTTGGGCAAATCTAAATTTTTGTATTTTTCTTTAGAATTTCGACCGATTAGAACACTTTTTTCGAGGATTGGATTTGTCTGGGCATGGAGGATGGCCGAGAGGGCGGCATCGGCGAACCTTTTTGGGGAAGAGGGAGATGACAATGTTCCGAGTCCATGAGAGACTGATCTCACATGTCGTTCACGGGGTTAGACACCCATTCGATGATGACCAAGTGCTGGGGGCCGTACACGGAAATGCTGATCTCGCCCTTTAAAATTTATTTTTTATTTTTGATTTGGTGAATTTACTCTTTACTCTGAACATTTTGACCACTTGTGTTAGACTCGATGACCCCAATGTTCCCTGTTTGCCGGCACTTTTCGTTGTCTTTGCCGCTTTATTGGCCTCTCCCGACGGTGTCGCACACACAACAATGGCATCTGCCGAGAGTTGGCGCAAGTTGTGCAGCAAAACGGCGAAGGACCCATCATAGAAGGCACTTTGGCGCTGGGAGAGTCGGGAATTGGCCAGATCGGTGTAGGCTAGGAGGATGGGCAAGTTGGATTTGGGGATTGTGTTTTTGGAGTTTTAAGCCCCCCCTCCCCATTCTCATTAATGATCCCTTTAAATATGATTTTTTGAGGGACTCCGATTCCTTGTTCCCCCTATATGGCTTTCAACATCCAACATTGACTGACCACTCAGGTCGTTGGGGTGCAGCAAATGGTAATTGAAGTTGCGCCGGACCAGGATTCCGCTGAGCAAACTCCCGTCGCTCGGCAACTCCATGGCCAAGTGGCCCACCACTTTGGCGGTCTTTTGGCCTCGGAAGTACAATTGCACTGATTCCGTGTTCCTCGGGTTGTACACCTTTGACCGAATTGATCATTTCACTTTTTTGGACATCCAAACTCTCAAAAACGACTTCAATTTGGAAATCCGTGTCATCCTCGTACTGGCGAAGTACGGCCGCCTTGAGTCGATTCATTTCGTTCATTTCGCCATGGACCAAAATCAAATTGGGAGGTTTCAGAGCACGGATGAACTCGGATGTTTGGATGTAGTCGGTGTGGGCGGAGAAGCTGATGTAGGAGACCTTTGGATCGGGGAGGAAAATAAACAAAGTGGGAGAGCAAGACCAAACAAACACCTGAAGGCGCATAGGCAATCGCTGGCCATTCAGCGCAACAATTTCTTCCGGCTCTGACAGAATGTGCTAAAAGCCCAAAAATATTCAATTAAATTTGGATTATTTTTGTTTTTTACCTTGGCCAATGTTCCCTCCACGCAATAGCCGGCAATAATGCACCCGTTCTATGGTAACAAGTGGTTAAAAATATATTCAAAAATGCCAAAATTGGATTTATCTTGGCGATCCTCCTTGTTTTTTCCAGTTTTATTAATCGGATCCCACTTGGTCTGTTCACCTTCGAATCAGTGCACCATGTCTCGAACAGCTCCCTGCTCAGTCCGTTTTGCAACATTCCCGGACTGGCCAGCACCACACAGGGCCCAACATCGTCAAAGTGGTCGATGCTCTGGATTATTTGGGTTTTCGGGGTCATCAGCCACGGAGCGGGTCGACTGGGCGCCAGCGATGATAAACTGGTCATAACTTTTTTCTGGAAGGGCAGATTTTTTACATCTGGGTATTAATAGATAGCCCTGAATGTCTGCTACAAAATTGCAAAAGAGACCATCCGGTTTGGCCAAGCTGAAAAAAAGTTATGGTCAAGTTAAAGCCTAAAATCGTGGTTTTGGCCAAAGATATGGCCATAACATTTTTCAGCTTGGCCAAACCGGATGGTCTCTTTTACAATTTTATAGCAGACATTCAGGGCTATCTTTAATACCAAGATGTTGTAAAAAATCTGCCCTTCCAGAAAAAAGTTATGACCAGTTTATCATCGCTGGCGCCCAGTTGGCGGCGCCCAGTTGACCTCGACCGATCAGCCAGCCCCCTGTTTCACCTTCAGATTCGACACGTGTTTGAACACAAAAGGGTTGTTGACTGCGATCTGGCGTTGAATGCGTTGGTTCATCCCGCTGACAAATGTCTGATACACGGCCATGCACTTTTTGGCCAACGAACTGGCATCTTAGAAGGGGGGATTTGGGACATTTTTCCGGTTTTATCCCCTCACAATAAACGGGAATGTCGTG
>LDKF01001115.1:0-10651 GCA_001026735.1 Rotylenchulus reniformis
TTGCTTTTTTATTCGAATTTAAAAAATCTGGCGGAATTTATATATGTAAACGATTACAATGATTATTTGCAAAATATAGCGAAGTTTAATAAATAATCCAATTTTTGCACCAAATTTGGACACACCCTCCTATTTGATCGACCTGTTAACTTTTTTAGAAAAGAATCTTACTCCTACTTTTCAGCTTTTAAAAGTCCAATAAGGCGATTAGACTTTCCGATGCACAGTTTGTGACGATTTCTGTTTGCATTAAATTTCTTAATTATTCTTTTGAAATTCTTTCTTTTTGAATCCAGGTTATTAAAAAATTGAAATATCTGTTAAAAGCATAGATATTTAAAAAAATTGAACACATCCTATCTGATCGACTTATTGAAATTTTCATAAAACTTTACATACAAAATTCAACAATTACATTTTTTTCTATACACAATACCAAATATACAAAAAAATTCAGCAAATTAATGACCTATTATTTTTAAAAGCAACCAATTTTTACAGAAAATTCAAATTTTTAAAATTTAAAAATATAATATAAAGATATTTATGTTTTGTAAGATTTTAGACATAAAATAGGTGTGCGCTATAATTGATGCTAAAATTCCTAACAGGAGCCCGAAAGAAGAAACATGCTGCACAAAAGTAATAACATTTATCAAATTATTTATAAGCGAAATTTGTCTTATGTAACTCAATAACATAATAATTGGACAAGAAAAATTATTCATGTGTAATTGAACCTGTAGAATCTGAGTTTGCTGTCCAATATTGTATTTTTCAATAATATTTTCAAGCCCAAAATGAGTGTCGCTTTAAGGACATTTTTTTAGAAGGACATCCTAAACCTGTGCTTTTGTTCAAAACACCGGTCGGGCATTTCCAAAATAAAAGTATGTCTCGATCGCGAAAAAAATTCGGGATCCGGGATTGGGATTGACTTTCGGCATCGGGATCGACTCTGGAAAATCCCGATCCCTAAAATCAGCCGGGATCCCGATCCCGCTACACCCTAGAAAAAAACCCGTGCTGGCATTTTGTCTGACCATAATCTTGACAAGTTGTTCATCAATCAATCATTATTGGTCTAAATACTGTTCTTTTTTCGAAAAATGCGATCGGATGTCTGGTTTGTTCTTAAATTAAAATTATATATAAATAAAATTTAAAAAAAAATTATGTTGCTCTCATCAGATTTGTAATCCTCATATTCTTAAGAAATTAATATCGCAATAATGCTTGAAAAGTGCTTGAAAATTATGCATCATTTTCGATACATTAGCCAGTGAAAAATATGTAGTGACATACATTAACATTTTGCCAAGAAAAATATAAATTTAATTTGATTTCGAGTATCAAAATCACCTTAAATTTCTCAAATTTCTTATTCTTAGGGATGTATTTTCAAAACCGAAAAACCGGCGGTTTCGGGGTCCCGGTTTTCGGTTTGGCCGGTTTTGGGAGCCCCGGTTTTCGGTTTTAGGGCCAAAAACACCGGTTTTCGGTTTCGGTTAACCGAAACCAACCAACCGGTCTAGATCAACCCTAAATTATTTCTAAATGTATTTTTTATATGGTAATGAGTAATTTGTATATAATTGCTGGGATTTTTACTATATTGAAAATGCTAAAAATTAATGGTTGGGCTTAGAAAATATAATATTAGTTGTGTTAAAAATAACTAATTTTAAATAGCGGGAGCTTACAGCAATAAAGTGGGTTAGGCATTCTTAAAGTGGAGGGTATCTGTCAGAGATTCTACATATTCTGCTTTTACAGAAATTTTCAGTGAAATTTTTTTATTTTTATCAATTTTATTAATTCATAAACATTCGGTATTTATTAAAAAATTAAACAGCAGAATGAGCAGACTTATAGCTTAAATGCAGAATTTTGAAGTACTCTAATGTGCCATATTCCCTATGCATAAAATTTGGTTTTTTCCTTTGAAGATATTTTACCGGAATTTTTTGATAGTTTGGTAGACAGTCATCCTAGAGAAGCCAAGTAGGGTTGATATTTTGGAGGCTCTTTTCCATAGTTGGTTAATGTTATTTCCGAAATTCAAAGACTAGATTTTATATGCAGAGGTAACATTTTTGATTTTCACTTTCCTAACACTTTGTTTTCCCAATTAGAGTTTCAATTCTTAATGAATCGTTAGAACACTTTTTCATAATAAAATTTAAGAGATCTCTTGTAAATTTTAAGTGGTTTTTTTATAAATCAAGGGAATTTTCGGAAATCCAAGGCCATAATTTTTGAAATTTCTAGGTTCTAGGTTTTTTCGGAGTGTTTTTAGCAACAAACAAATAATTTTAATCAAAACCTATAATCTAAAAAATACCAATAATTTTAACCAATAAGTTAATTTAGGATTTTTTGTATTTTACTTTGAACAAAATTTATTTTTGTAATTTTCTTAATTTTGACTGCCTGCATAAAGTGAAATGATTAATAATTTGGAATCTGTGCATAAAAAGAAGATCCACGATTTTTGCATGGGTTTTAACCAGAGGTCGTATCTGTTCTTATTTTGGGGGGTCCCAACCTTCCAAAATTTTAATGTCCTTATTTAGAAGGATTGTCTTATTTCAGACTAACTTTGTCCTTCCGTCCTTATTTTTGGAATTCTGAAAAATTTATTCAAAAATGACCAATTTTCTTAAAAGAAAGTATCAATTTTCAAATTTTTCCCCGGCGGCCCTATCGGTGCCGCCGGTACCCCTACAGTGAATTTTCTCCAAAAAAATCTTAAAAATTGACCATTTTTCAGAAAAAGTCAAAAATAAAAAAAAATTCTCCGGTATCTGAAACCAAAAATGATCAATTTTCTTAAGAAAATGGCCGAAAATTCTCAAAAATTTCTCCGGCGGCCCCTATCGGGACCGCTGCCACCCCCCCCCNGAAGATGAATTGTACAGTGTACAACACCGCCAAAGACTACTCTTAAAGATCTCTTTATTTCCATTATATATAAAGTTTCTTTCTAAAAATTATCCTTAAAAAAAGTTTGAAAAAGTGAAAAGTAGTGAAAATATACGGAACAATTTTTTTTTGATTTTTATTCAAAATTTAAAAATGCCACAATTTTTGTCACATTTTTGATCAGAAATGTCATATTTTTGCCACATTTTTCGGGCCGAAAATGAATTTTGGTAGTTTGGAAAGGGCAACCCTGGTTTTACTTTTGTAAAATAAATTGAAAATTTTTTTAATTTGAAATGATTCAATCTTAAAAATAATATGATTCAACCACAAAAATAAATTATATTAAATTCAAAAAAGTAGTTATATATATGTATTAATTTATTTTGCAATTTTGCATTATTTCCTATATATTGTATTGTATTTATCTGCTTCTAGGGCGGCGTTCCAGAAATGCTTGAAAATAATATAAACAATCAGGTGAAGTACCCCCTCCCCCCCCCTAGATGGGATTGGGGATGGGCTAATTAGAGAGGGGATCTTATCAGAGCGGATACGTAAATGTGATTTTTAAAAAAATTATGATTTTTGATTATATTCATAAAGGATTCTCATCCTAGATTCCTTTATAGAAAATGCATTTTCTTAATTATTTTTTAATAGAAAAAATTTAATGAAAAAGAATCAAATCGGTTTTAACCTACGAATTTGGAGAGAATCAAGTTTGTAAAGTCTCATTTTTTAAAGATTTTTAAAAAAGAACTATTTTGTCTAAAAGCAAAACAACGGCAATCAAATATGGATTATGATACGTATGGGGCTAGCCCTTTTTATCCAACAATTATAAATATTCCAAATCGATCTCTAATCAATTTTTAGTCAGAATTTGATAGTTTTTCGCCATCTCTTTGCAGTATTTCTGCAATTTCTGCATTTGTTCCAACAAATGGCTATATATAATATCCATAGTCCAAAATGCATGATAAGCCGTATCCATCAAATCCATGAACTTACTGAATGGGCGTTGTTCTAAAAGTGGAAAATTATGGATTAATAAAAGAATTTTGAAATTTATATTTAGATGCAAACTATTTAATCGTTTTCATTTATTAGAATGCATAAACTAATATTTAGGCGATTTTGTTTTATGTTTTTCGAACTTAAATAATTAGATTTTTTCATTTTTAAGGACGAATCAGAAAAATTCATAGCATAAATTTCCTAGTTAATTTTATATTTTATCAATATATGTAGTAAAACAAAGTGGAATCAATTTGTTCCTAAATTTATATTCAGATAAATTGAAGATTTTTCAGGGACATTAAGCAACAAGCTTATTAGATGTTGGCTTAGTGCCTATGATATTGATTAGAGAGATTTAATGAATTTTTATTCTTATAGTTCTAATGTTAATTGGATATCAAATATGATTTTTTACTTCATATATTGTCATAGTATGCATTGCTATAAAAAATTAGCCTAGATTTATGTAGCCATGATTTAACAACTTATCATAGATTCACCAATTAAATGAATAATATACCTGGAACATTACTAAACTCGGCAACTGCATCCTTAACCTTTTTTTCTTCTTCCAGAAACGTTTTATTCATTTTGTCAAGACAGTATCTATTCAGTTCATCGAATTGTGCTGAAATGCCGGATTTGCGCAACATGTGCAAACGATCAGTAAACTTATCGGTGCTATGAAAGAACATGAAAATATCATCACATGAAATGTGGTCACACTCAACAACCATAATTAACATTTTTACTTTTAAGTTCTTTTCTTTATGAATTCTTTTATTGCATTTTAAATTAATTTTCCTGCAAACCATCAATTAAATTCAAATTTATCTTTTTATATAATGAAAGAAAAAAATAAAATTAAAACGCCGAAGTGTCGCCGCAAACATGATCAAAAAACTTAAAAACAAATAAAATATTTAGAAAATAAAAAAAATTGACTGCCGAACCACAAAATCAAAATCTTTAAAAATAGCTAGACCTTTTTCTGTGCAACATTGTAAAAATCGATCACTACATACCTATTGGTTGAAATCGAGTGGCTGAAAAATCCTCCAATCCATAATTTGCGATTATTGAATGTGTTGCATAATTCCTCGCTGCAAGTCCCACATTTCCAATTGCAAATAAAACGATTCTTGCATTTATTCAAAATGTCTTCTGCTTGCTCATGCTCGCAACTTTCGACGAACAAACAGTCTTTCAATAATTCTGTCAACAGATTTGAAAATAAATATTATCTATGAAAAACGGATTTATATACGTTAAAAAAATTGCAAAATTATACTAAGATATAGGTAAGGTAAATCGGGATATAGAAAAAAGATTCTTTGATTCACGGTGATCTAATCCAGTCCAAGTTCTGAAATTTTATCCATGATCTGGGTCAATTTAGGTCAGATCTTTTTAGAAAAGGCTGGGTTTTTTTAAAAAACTGGGGTACTTATACAGTTTAGGTGAGCCATTTTTTCAAAAAAAAATCATTTTTTATTTTAAAATCGAATATTTAACATGGATATACGATATACTAGAAGAATTCGATCTTCATGATTTATTCCTGCTGTTAGGCACTGACGACGATTTTCTGCAATGGCTCCGTGACTGCAAACTAATTTGGCCGACTAAAATTTGTGAATGCGGAAAGCAAATATCACTCAAAAAACGAGAAATCAACAAAGAAACTAATGAAATCAGTGAGGATTTTTGGCCGCTTTGGCGATGCACAAGCGCGAACAATCACGATGGAAAACGTGGATGCAAAGGTTTCTTTGACGGTGCATTATATTGTACAAGTACAAGCAGCGCAATGGCACTCATCGAGGGCTTTTGAACTCATACGTTGAGGAATTTTTATGGAGAAAGCAATTTGGTGGACCTGATCCTTTTTTCCATTTTTAGTCTCAAGTAGCCCATATCTACAATATTGATTCATAAATCTTTATATGTTTATTTGTTATTAATATATTCGATTTTCAAATAAAAAAATGATTTTTTTGAAAAAATGCGTTACCTAAACTGTATAAGTATCAAGGCTGGATCATCATTTTATTCAACATCTGTTGCATAAAATGCAAAATACTATTGGGTTGTCGCATAAGTAATTTTCGAAAATAATAAATTTTAAAATTTTTTTCATTTTATTCGAAGAACTTTAAATGATCATCATCCATTGAACTTCTTTAATTTGGATAACAATGAACTGCAGATGGTCACTCGTTGTTCATGATCATCCGTGAAGCGGTGTGGTATCCAACGGCCAAACTTTTTCAAAGTTCAATTCAGCCAAATGCCGCGCAATTGTTCCATGGTAGCAATTGAGTTGCTCTCCAAGTTCCCTTGTATTTGATCGCGGATTGTCCCTTATCGTTGTTAGCAAGAATTTGGTCGTTGTTTAACTCCGCCGGCCTTCTGTTCAACTTCGAGAGAAAAATCACCATTTTCAAATTTTGATACCAATTCCTGCATTGTCGTTCAGAAGTCTTCACCAAATACAGGAAGCAATTCACGAGCTTGTCGAGCATTTTAGTTTTTTGGAATAGAAATAATAGGGAATGGCGAAAATGGACTTTATTGAATTCCATATTTATGAATGATTGACTAGGCTATGGACCAGTTATTTTCATATTCTGAAGATATAAATTTTTTTCTGAAATTGTCACAAAAATATCGAAAAAAGTCGAAATAATCAAAAATTCGATTATTCCAGAAAATTCCCTGTTTATACGGCAGAGTATAATAGACGCCTACCTAAACGTTCGTTCATCCATCGATCATCCACACAATGGGATGATACCCATCACGTACTAGGTCGTTTCGGCTAAAAGGGTCAAAATGAATAAAAAACATCATATTCATTGCTATTAAAAAGGCACCAAAAGGGTGTTACCTGATAAAAATGACTTGAGGGGCGTTTCTTGAAAAGGTGAAAAAAATGTATGTAAAACTAGTATCTAAGCAAAAATCATAAAAATATAGATAATAGTCGGCGAAATGGACATAAATATGTAATAAAATTGTAATTTATGGATAAATTTCATATACTAAGGTTAATTTTGGTAACATTAACAAAAAATGAATAAAAATTTGCTGAATTTCTTTTAAAAATTTGATGAATTTACTAAATCATTAAAGTATGAATAGAAAAACAAAATGAAATAGTCAAAAAGTATACATAGCTTAAATAAAAGTTCTAACTTTTCAAAAATACCAAAATCTCTAAAAATGACAAAATAAACATTAAATATATCGATATACAAATATTTAATTGTTTTTTTTGAGACTTTTTTGGCCTTAAAGCTAAAATTTTGGAAAACACAGAATTATGAAAGAGGACATTTAAACCATTTTTCATAAATTTTTATAAATGCAATTAATATTAAATTTACAAGAATAATTACGTGCTGAGTCGTTTCCATAATAATATCATAAAGGGCGTTTCCATATCCATAATGGTTTCAATAAGGGCATTTCCCTAATAGTATCAAAATAAAAAAAAAATTAAAAATGAGAACTTAATTCATTATAAAAATCTTAAATTTTATATAGATTTTTATTAAAAATGGAAAAAAATTGATGAAAATTTTTTTTGGCCATTTCACAGTATTTGATCATAATTTTTTAGAGCAATTCATTTTGGATCTCTAATTTATTATAATTATTACTTTTCATTAGTCACGGTGAATATTGTTGGTTCCTACGATCAACTTTTAAATTGTATCCTTAAAATTTAGCACAATGTACAATAAACCCCGTCAAAATCAACCTCCATATTAAAGTAAAATGGGATGTGAACTACCTACTTCGATGAAAAAATGCAAGGAGAGAGTAAGGAAGCTTAAAGCCAACCAATAGCGTCGAAACATTCTGGCTCCAAAAAAGAAAGCCAGATTTCCAAATTTTTCTTACGCGGATTTTAAGTATATATTTTTATGTTTGACATACTCGCTTGTCGATATATCAAACCCTAACATTGTAAATCACATTAATCATTTTCTAAATTTTTTCTTATAGGTTGCTTTCAATTACCTCTTTTTCAATAACCTTCTGAGACATTTATTTATTTGCTGTATTATTCATTTAGACGGCTGCTATGTCATTTCAATAATAATTTTAAAAGTGATTTTACATATGAAAGTTAAAAAGTTTTTGTTGTGGACTGATATAATACCATTGTGATACGGTTCCTGTCATATGTGATCATTTCCTCATTGTGTAATTTTTTCTCCTTGTATCATTCCTGTACCATACTGTATCACACTGTATCATTGTTATCTCTTTTGTACCACTGTGTATCATTTGTACAACTCTGTACCATATCATATCACTTAGTTAGTACCACATTTATACCACAGCATTTCCTCTGATATATGTGATCGATTTCTCATTGTTGTCAACATTCGATTCGGAGTTTCAATCTCCTATATTCTCATACCGTATTTCCTGTATTAAGTCCCTGTATTAAGTAAATGCACTGTATTAAGTGCATTTAGTCCCCCTGTAATAGACCCCCCTCTGGAGGAGGGTTGAAAAATAAATCCCCTCCTGCATTAGGACCCCCGGGGTCCTATCCAAAATTTGAGTTTTTATATATATAGATACAAAATTTTTCACCATTCAATACAATCGTCGCTATCGCAGTATCGTTATGCTGTTCCTTCTTTCTTGGTGTCTTTTATGGTGTATCTTCATGTATTTTGGTCCAGGACATCATCTTTAGGGGTGTATTTTGATCTATTTTGATCTTTTTAGGGGTGTACTTTGGTAATATTAATTTTAGCTGCCGAATATAATATTCCCCACATACCATATATTTTGAATATAAAAATATTTTGTTCGCAAATGAATAAAAAAAATTCTTTTTAGTTTTTGTTTGATAAAAAGTTATGAAAAAATTAATTTTTTCTCAACGGGACTCGAACCCAAAGGGTGTCGGTCGCAGTCTGCAGCACTATCCACCAGGCCATAAGTGAATATCTGGGTGTGGTTGACAGGTCGCATTGATATTATGCGAATTTTCTCCCTCAAAAAAAATTCTCCCTCAAAAAATGGAGTCGAATAATAGTACCCCCCCTTCCCCACAGCGAGGTTGAAAAACAAATCCCTGCTGCACTTAGTCCCCCCTGTAATAGACCACCCTCTCTGGAGGAGGGTTGAAAAATAAATCCCCCAGGGGGTCTAATACAGGAAATACGGTATTCATTGTGTTTCCTGTGTGATAGACAATTCTGCGTCTTTGCGAACGTTGGGTTTGTGAATCCTCAAATATCGAGTGCGAGGATGCTATACAGTAAGTACTCCTAATTTGTTGCACATCTTTTGATAGTATTTGATTGTGATTTGAACAATTAAAATAAAGTTATTTACAATTTACTGCGGGTAATTTTTTTATGTCACCCTGTAAAATAAAATCGCTAACCTCTACACCAGAAGCAAATAAAATATTTACAATCATCTGTTAACGATGTTAATTTTCAGAAAAATAAATGTCTATCAAATTAGCAAAGGAATCATTTTATAGAATTCATTTACAAGGTCAATTATAGTTTAGTATCTAATTTATTTCTTGAATAGCTACTAATAATTTGTAGTTTGATCTTTTGTGAGATTCACTCATATAGCAATAAATGAATTTAAAAAATTAGATTAATCATAAACAAGAGACAGAAGTTGAATACATTTGCCATTTTTTGTTTTAATCAAACCATGAAATGACAACAACGTCGAAGAATATGATGGGTTCTAACTAGGGATGGGATAGTTAGGCAAATGCCTATTTTTCTGACATCAGCAGAACGTAGAAATAACCACGAAAAACGCATTTTCCACTTGATTTGAAACTTCTAGAGTTTTAATTTGCCTTTTTTGTGCCTATTTGCCTACTTGCCTATTTCGTGCCTATTTTGGCAATTTAAAGCATATTTTATGCCTATTTTGTCATTTTTAGCCAAAAATGCTTAAATTTTTGTCTATTTTGGCACTTCCAGCATATTTTTTGCATTTTAAAAATTTATAGAAATTTTGTACAAATTTTGGCAAATTTTAGGCTTTTCATAGTTTCTTTGTAATTTTCTCCATTTTGTAGCTATTTTTTGAATTTTTTAATCATTTCATGGCTATCTTTTCAAACTGTCAGGATTTTTATAAAATTTTCAAAAATGATAGTGAAAATCAGCAAAATGGATGGTTTTTATTGGTTTTCGTTAAAATTTATGTTTTTTTTGTAAAATATTCACTTTTTTACATGTTTTAGTAAATTTTGAGCATATTTTATGTAAAATTTGGCCATGTTTAATGCCTATTTTCGTGCTTATTTTGGCTTTTTTGAGCTTATTTTAGGCGCCTATTTTGTCATTTTTACTTGCCTAACTATCCGCACTCTACTGATAAATAGGGTTAATGTTTTCCCCTAATATTGCCAATAAAACTTCAAAATAAAACGAACGATATAAACGATATACGACTAATTTACTTTGATTTTCTATAAAAAATTATAAAAATTCATCTTCAATGAGTTCCGATAAATTTGAAAATTTTCAAAAAAAAATTTTAAATTTTATAAAATTAATTTATTAATAAAAAATTTTAAATATGTTTTAAAATTTCATTTCATTTTTTATTAAAAATTTCAACAATTTTGGGTTGCGGTCAGAAATTTTCCCCTACCGGGCCCGGAGACACCTAGGCCCGGCCCGGCCCAAGC